>JABSSW010000080.1:0-132461 GCA_018902385.1 Physcia stellaris
TCGAAAATTAATGTACATTGAATGATTAATGAATTGTTTGTGAATTTATTGAACGTGTTGAATGTTTTAAACATTGTTGAAATCGACAGCATTTTTTCGCGACTTTGAAAAAATTTAAACGTTTTCGACTTATGTTCGAATGAGAATTCGTTGCTAATTTCGTTGATTTTATCGTTCGTGATAATTTGATTTAATTGAATCGAATTCTTGAACAAAAAATCGATTATGTTGTGAATTTTCAAAACGTTTTTTTTTACGTAATATTTTTAAATATAAAAAACAATCGATTTTGATTTTAAACAGTTTTTTGATCAATGATTCAACGTTTCGCATTTGTAACAATTTGACGACATTTTTTTAATTTGAAAACTTTTAAACGCGATCAATTTCGAAATTGAAAATTTTTGAAAATTGACGAAATGAAAACACGAATAAAAAATTTGACGTTAATTTTTTTATTCGTTGATTGATCAATTCGAATGAATATTTCAGATTTAACGATTTGATAATTTTTCAAATTGTGAAATTTTCGATTTATCGTTTCGATCAATTTTTCAACGAATTGACATCGTTGAACTTTTCATTGTTGACGATAATTCGTTGAAAAATAAACGTTAATTTTCGCGAAATTCATCAATCAAAATTTGTTGAAAATAATCAGATAATTAATTAAACAAAAAAACGAATTTTGAAAAAATTCGAAAAACGTTGATTGACGTTCATTTTGAAATTTTTAAACTTATTTCAACGATACGATCGACGTTTTTTCGACAAAGATTGTAATCAATAGAATAAACATTTCGTCAATCGTTTTGAAAAATAGAAAATCACGTTTGCGTCGAACAAAAACATGATCGCGAACGATTTCATTCAGTCACAATGAACGATCAAAATTTTATTTGATTCGTAAAATAATGATCATTGTTGATAATGAATTCGTCGCGAATCAATTGTTTTCAGATTTCATAAAATAATTTCGAAATGTTGTGTGAAAATTTGAAAAGATTCGAAATTTTAACATTGCGTTTTTATTTTTTTAACAATTGTATTCGAAAATGAAACGAAAACGATTGTATCGATTTTTCAAATTGATTTGAAAAATGACGTTCTCGATCGTGAATTGAAGATTTTCGATGAGAAAATCGTTGTTTTTTAAATTTAAAATCGATTTGTTGATTTCGAACGATTTGAACAATATTAACAAACTTATTGTAATTATCGACGTGTTCATTTTATTGAACAATGCAAATTACGTCGATGTTTTTATCAACGCGTATTTTTGAAGATTTTGAACATCGATGTTAAATCATGACGAATTCAATTGACTAATTGTGTTTCAATACAGATGTTGAAAAAATTTTTACAATCGTTTTTTTTTATCGAAAGTTGATGAACGTTTTCGAAATGACAGCAAAAAATGTTCGAATTCAAAAACAAAACAGTGAAATCAAATAATTTCTGTTTTGTTTTAAAAATGACAATACGATCGATTTGAATAATGCGTTTGCGTTTCATGAATGCGAATATGTTGAATGACATGATTGTTTGTACAGAAAAAAATTTTGATTTGCAAAAAAATGAATCGAAATCGAAAAACATTTGCAATAAGAAATATAAAAAATCATTATTTGATCATTATTAGTTGCGAAAAACAACGAATGATATGTAACGTGTTGTTTAAAATGTAATAAACAAAATGAATAATTGATGTTTGATTCGTGATATTTCGTTATTGATGTTGATTTTTGATGAAATCGAACGTCGTTTACACAATTTGTCGTTTTCGTTCAATGATCGAAAGTAATGTCAATTCGTCGTTTCGATTTGTAACGTACGATTTCGTCGTCGTTTTGTTAAAGTATCGAAATGATTTTTTCGTGAAAATTCACATTCGAAATCGCTGTTTTCTAAAAAGTGATTTGCGTGAAATAAAATTTCGATGTTTTCATTCGAATCGTTTGAACTTTTGATTTCACGTGAACAGAACTTTTTCGTTTTCGTTGCACGTTTAAAATTTAATTGTTGACGTTTTAAATTTTCGCGTTTGATTGAAATCTTGTTTTTTGAATCAATTGTCGTATTTCGAACAACTTGTAAAAATTAAAATAATTTAAAAATAATGTAAAATGTCATGCATTGATATGATATTAATACATAATTACACGAAAATTTCTAAATAAAGAACAAATACATGAAAATTTGCAAAAACATATGTAGAAAATTTGATTTCTTGAATGCGTCAAGACGAATTTCGATTTTAACATTTGATAATAAGATAACGATATTAACACGATGTTAATTCTGTTCAGATGTTAAATTCGATGCACGTTCGTCACAAAATCGAACAACATTTTTGATTTCAAATCAATTTTAATTACAAACGTTGAATTTGAAACGATCAATTTCGTTTCATAACATTTTTTGATCGATTACGTCGAAAACATCGACGTTTTTCATATTGAAAAAATTCATAAAATTCTGACGATCGACGAAAAAAATCAGATAATTACAACGACGTCGTACGAAATTTTCATTTTTCGACGAGAATATTCAAAAACAATGAAAAAAAAAATTCGATTTTTTATCGAAAAATCACATTTGAAATTTAATAAATTTCACGTTCGATCGATGAAAAAATCGTTTAACGATAAATAAATTTACAAATTCAAACGCAATGTCGTATGACGTTGTAATACGATATTGTTATAACACAAAATCAAATTAAATGATATATTTAAATCAAATATTTGCAAAACTTTTGACAAAAATTTTGTCGTCATTTCATATTAAATGAATGATGATTAAACAATTGATTCGCAATTATTGTACATAAATTGACATTTTGTCGTTTATAATTTTAAATCAATCAATTCAAATTTTACGCATAACAATTGATAACATCATTCAAACGATAATTTGTACGTAAATAAAACGACATCATTTTTTGTTTTTTAACGTATCAATTTTCGAACAGTTTTTTCACATTTTGTTTGCAAATCATTTGTTCATCAATATTTTTTCGATCGCAATTAAAAATTTGATTGTCATTTGATTGACGTTTCGATCGACAATCAATTATTCATTTTCATCAACAATCAATATTTATTTGAAAATGAATCATTAATCACGTTTTTTCAATTTTTACAATTTTCAATAAAAACGATTGATTTTTTTTCAAATAATTGAGCATTTCAAATTTTCGTTTAAATTAATTGTTCATCGTTCAATGACGAACATTTGAATGTCAATTCATTATCGAATTTTTGTTTGATTCGAACAATTCAATTTAACGATTTTATTTGTTTTTAAATCAACAAATAATTTGTTCAACAAATTTTGAAAATTTTAATTCGTTTTTTTGTTTTGTTTATCATCATTTTATTTCAAATTTCAATATAACGTCATTTTTATTTAAATTATTTTGATTGTTTTCATATTACAAATCATTCGCATTGCGTTTGAATTATTCGATTACATCGATACATGATTCAATTTATTTTGTTAATACATTTGCAAAAATTATTGTAAACAATATCGTAATTAATTTTTTAAATTAACATCGTTGTCAATTATTAATCATTCGATTTCGACAAACATTGTTTATTTATCAAAATGAATCGTCGACAAAATTCGTTTTCGCAAAAATTTTAAAAATTTCGTGATCGTCACAGAAATTTATCGAAACAATCAACAATTTTTCGATTGAATTAATGATCGAATTACGTCATTCATTTTTGATTTAAAATTGACGATTGCAAATATTTTTTTGATATTTTTACGTTCATTTTTCGAAAAATTTACGTCGTAAATTTCAAATCATTTCGTCGACGTCGTTTTTTCAACGACGAAACAACATCATAATTTCGTTATCAACGATCATTTTTCGAAACAAAAAAAAATATCGAATTTATTTTCGCATTCAATTCAAATATAACAAACGAAAATAACAATTAACAAAACACGAAATTCATGCAACAACAATGACAAATTTTTCAAACATTGATTACAAATGCTCGAAACGATGTTCAAACAAAATTTTAAAATTTTGTCGAATCATCAAATTCAATCGAATTTTTTGACAATGACGATGACGTCAAATGAAATGTTCAAAAACAAAATTTTCGATTCGTGATACGAAAAAAAAAAAACGTTATTATCGACAATTCGATCGAACATTCGAACAAAAATACATATTTTCGAAATATTTATTTTTATATTGAAAAAAAATTAAAATATAACATTGTTTAAAAATGTTGATGTAATTCGAACAAATTTTTATAATTCATGCGTGATTATGCATTACGATAATATATTGAAATCGTTAATGACGATTCAAAAAAATTAATCAAATTAAAAAAACGTAAAAAAAATGAAAACGTTTATTGTTAAAACGTTATAAAAAATCGTCGTTAAAACGTTGACGAAATCACGAAAAAAAAATACATTATGAAAAAATGTTCGCAAACAAAAAATCATTCGATTTCGTTGAAATTTTTCGTTTCGTTTCGTTAATAATTAAAAATGTTAAATCGATTATAATGTCAATTTATTCACAATTTTATTGATTTACAATGAATTCGAAATTGAAATTTCGACGAAATTTAATTAAATCGACAAAAAAAATTACAATGAACGAATTTTTACAACAACTTAATGATAAAAAAAAATATATAAAACATCGAAAATCGATATCGTTTTTATTAAAAATTTGAAAACGATCGTCGTTTTCAATTTATTTATCGTTTTCAAATTTCAATTTTATTCGATTCGTATAATATTTTTTTTTTTCATCAATGAACGTAATGATTACGAAAACTTCAATGAATTTTTTCGCAATCACGACAAACGCAATATTCAATTTCGTATCAATTTGACAAACAAAATAACGTTTACGTTTTTTAACAACAATAACGTTCATATCAATCAAATTATTCAAATCGACAACAATCGACACAAAATATGCAAAAACGTTTATACGCAAATCAACAATATCGATTTTAACAAACGCAACAAAACGAAATTCAAAAAATCGAAACACGTTCGATTCGAAATTTCAATATTCGTAATTTTTACGTTTCAATAATTATTTTTTGATTTTTCAAATTCATTTTCGTTTTCGTTTTTAAACAAAATATTTATTTTAATCAAAATGAAACGTTTAATCAAAATAAAACATTATATCGACGAACGTATTTTGCGAAAAAAAAAAAAAAACAATTATTCAATCGATGAAAAAATTATCAAAATAATCACAACATGAATATTAAAAACGCGTCAACGATATTTTGATAAATGATTTCATGAAAAACATTTGAAATTCAAAAAATTAATGAAAATTATATGATTTCATGAATTATTCGAATATTTTGTAAATATTTCAATCAAACAAACAAAAATTTATTCAACAAAATCATGATTTTGAAAAATCGAAATTTTATTTTAATGAAATTTTATCGACATTTGCGTTCGTGTTACAATTTCGATTAAATTTGACACATCGTCGACGAAAAACAATATAATTATCAAATATTTATCATACAATTAAATGTTAAAACAAATATACGATTCAATTTCGAATTTCGTTCATGACGTTACGTTACGATAAAAACAAACATAAAACAATTTTTTATGATATTTTGTCGATATTGATTCGATATATTTTTAATCGATCGTGAATTTTGATAAAAATATTTGATTACAAAATACATGCGCGACAAATTTGAAATTTTCAAAATTCGATATCGAAAATGTCGTCGTTATAACAATCGATCATATTTCATTTTTTTTGAAAAAATTTCGAAATAAACGACGATCGATCGTCACATTTACGCGACAAATTTACATAATGAAAAAAATTGAAAACAAAAATTTTTTAAACAAATATATCAATTCAAAACAAATGAATATTTAAAAACAAACAAATCGTCATTATAAAAAATTGCAAAAATATACGAATTAAATTAAATGTCAAGGGCCGTGCCTGGGTCAATAGATACAGAAACGAGAATATTTGATCTAGGGAGCAAATATGTACATGGAGGCCGAATGTCAGAAGTAGGTTGTCAAGCCCAGATCGCGCTAGTCCCCATATGGACTCCCGCTGATAAGATAAGGCCCTACCGAAGCTCCTTCCAAGGCATGTTCGTAACACTATTCGTCTCCTTCAAGCTTCGTCTCGAAGCGAATATCCTACTCCTCCTACCGGTCGGCATTGCGAAGGGAAACCAGCCTGGTCATGGTTGGGGCAGGAAGTACCAAAGCAGATGCGGTAGGCGTGGAGAGGTAAATTCGAAAGCAGGAGAAGGAGTGCGAAGGCAGAGGATATATGGCCACGAGAATGAGGACCTTGTTGAGGACCTTGACCGCGGAGATACCTGCAGATTAGTATGGTGAAACGGCCGATGTCTCAGGACCAAGCGGAAGCAGAAGCAGCAGGGCGGTATCGGTTCCGCGGGCGTATGCTGTTTCAAACTCCTCGGATTTGGGCTTTTCGAGTCCTTATTAATCGGCGCGTCCTGATTGGCTGCAGGTATTCGGGGTATGGCGTGTTGGCGGCAGGCAGGCAGGCAGGGGTCTGTGGAGAAGGCGGGCTGGGTTGGCTGCGTGACAGGCCCACATTGACTGTTGTTCTCCACCTCTTCATGCCATTTGCTCCCGTATCGCTGTATGTAATAGGTCCACCTCCGTTGGTGTTGACTGCGGAGGTGTAAAGAATCGAACGCATGCGCTTTTGAGGCCGTTGTAGCGAACCCACTGAGACCGACGTGCGGGCTCGTTCATAAAATGCCATTGAAACAGAATCACTAGCCGTTGTAGCGGGCTCACTGACGCCATTGAAGCAGGCTTACTGGGACTGGCGAAGCGAAACGGAACCCAAAATTTTTGTTTGATGTTTTGGATGTTGATTTGTTTGTTAGAGGTAGATGGTTTGATGTGTGTGTGGCTTCTATCTCTCTCTTTATCAAGCGGTGTCCCAACGCTTATGGAGGTGAGTATTGTAAAGACCATTTGGTGGGTGGGCTGACTGGCTCGAGAAAGCATGAAAATCGTCTATTGACTGAGTGTCGACTGATCTCGACGAACAAGAAAATCGACTATTGACTAGAAATGCCGAAGGCTCGAGGGAGGAGGTCGGCAATTGACTGCCGTTGTAGCAGGCTCACTGGTTGACTGACTTTCAGAACAAAGAAGGCCAACTATTGAGTCGTTTCGTTGATCTGAAGATGCTCTATGTAAATTCTCCATTCAACTCACGAAGATTCGTTCTGTGACTCCGTGATCTTCTCAGAGAACTTGAATTGAACGTCAAGTGAACAGCATTCATCGTTCTCAAAGAGAAGATTTCTTCATTAACGCAGATTCACGATCATTCTCGCTGACCCACGATGCGCATAATGGAAGTGAGGTGCAACCATCGCCTCCAAAGGGAAGACTTAACTGACGGTTTTCTTTTGACTCGCGTATCTCTACGAGTGGTCCGGCGGTTTTCTTTTGAACACTCGCGTACCCCTACGAGCGGTGAAGACTTTGTTTTTACTCGCTCCTCCTACGAGCAACTGGCGGTTTTCTTTAATCTCGCGTACCCCTACGAGCGTCTGGCGGTCTTATTTTACTTACTCGCGTACCCCGACGAGCAACCTGTTTCGGCAGGGCGTTTGGCGGGTGTCAGTTAGTCTCGCAGAACCCAGGGCGAGAGATCTGCTGTGCAAGAGGCAGTGAACCACCGTCACTGCGGGTTGATAGGGAGGTTTCGTGCTGGAGGTGGAATCGTCACGAAATTGGCTGAGGGCGACCGCGTTTCTTTCTACTCGTTGGCCGCCTCAACGAGTGTGGATTTTACATCGCCCGTCACGATGGAGATCAAATATTATGTCAAGGGCCGTGCCTGGGTCAATAGGTAGCAGAAACGAGAATATTTGATCTAGGAAGCAAATATCTACATGAAAACCGAATGTCAGAAGTAGGTTGTGGACGCCAAGCCCTAGATCGCGCTAGTCTCCATATGAACTCCCGCTGATAAGATAAGACCCTACCGAAGCTTCTCCCAAGGCATGCTCGTAACATTAAATGTCATTAATGTTGAATTACAAATTAAACGCGTTGTTCGTGTTAACGAAATTATTAAAATTTCAATCAAATCAATTTTTACAATTTCATTTAAATTACGTGACAAAAATAATTTGTTTAGTGAACGCGATTTTATGTTTACGTCAACACGAATTGAACGATTAAATCAAATGAAAACGTGTTTTCACATATTATCGATGCACATATAAAAATCGTTTAAATTTACAACATCAATTTTGAAAATGTTTACATTTTCAAAAATACGCGTATGAAATTCGTAAAAATATGCTATTTAATTAATTCGAAATACGTTCATTTAATTGTTAATGTTTATAAATTTGCGTTTAAAAATTGATTCAAACAAATTATGAAATTGATGTTTCGATTTTGACAATTGACGCGATTATCGCGATTAATTATAAAAATTTGCACGATGCGATCGCGATTAATTTCGTCACAAATTTGATCAATTTTGCGTTCAATTTTGCACGCAATTTTAACGATTTTATTGTTGTAAATTTTAATATTAATACGAAAAAAATGTTGTTTGTTGAAATTATTGTTTACGATGACGTTAACGCGCGAATTAAATTTGCAAACGTTGCGTTAAATTATTCAAAATTGTAAAACGACAATGAATTTACGATAAAAATTTCGAAAAATAAATGAATGTCAAAAATTGAAATTTGAAATCAAAATCGAAACAACAAAAATGTATTCGTTTGATTTCGCAAATCGAAAATTAATTGATGAAATTTTCGATAAATTGCACGTTCAAAATTAAATTTTTGAAATATATCAATCAATTCATTTTGAAATGATTATTTTGTTTTCGTCGTATAAAAACAATATTTGAATCGAACGATTTAAAACACAAAAATCGAATCGTCATCAACATACGCGAATTAAACAAAATCATTTTTATCGATTTTTATTCAATGTTTTTTCAATTTGATATTATTTCAATCGTCGTCGAAAAATTCATTTTCGTTTTCGAAATAACGAATTTTTTCATCAATAATTAATAAAATTTGCAAACAAATATAAATTTATCGTCGTTTCACATAAAAAACAAAAACAATTTAACGTGATCGTGATAAATTTCAAAAATTCATCATCATACGTACAACGACGAATCGATTTTATTTTTCGAAATTTTCGCGAATTTGTTCGTGTTTACGTAAACGACATTGTCGTTTTTTCAATATTTTTGAAAAACATATGATTCATTTTACATTCGATATTCGAACGATTGAATATTTATGAAATTAATTTGTCGTCGAAAAATCGTTTTTTCGACTATTTTACGATCGCATTTTGATCAAAAAATTGACGTTTTTGATTTCATTATCGCAATCGATAAATTGAAAACAATAATTAAATTGAATTTTTTTTATATTTTCAAAAATTTGAAAATTTATTTAAATTTTACAAAATGATTACGAGATTTCGTCGCGTTTTATATTCAAAAAACGAACGCGTTATAACGTCGCAAAATTTTATTTTTACGTCAATTTTCAAACAACAAAAAAACGATTTGCAAAATTTATTCGCAAAAAATTGTAATGAACAATTTTTCAATTGAAAAATTAAAATCATATCGATTATTGCAAAAAATTTTTAACAAAATTTCATTTTTGATACATTTCAATTTCGATCGAAAATTGTATATCGACATCGACGCGTTTAAACGACGCGAATTCGACGCGATAATTTATCATTTTAAAACAAACAACAATTCAAACAAATTCAAACGTAACGACATCGAATTCATTTTATTTTTAAACAAAATGTTGAACGAAATCGAAATCAAATATTGATTTATCGAATTCGAAATGTGTGATTTAATATGAATTGTCAAAAAAATTCGACATATAATAAAAACAATCAAAAATATCATTGTCGTTTTCACGAATTATATCGTCAATATTTTTATCGTTAAACAAATCACGATGAATTCGAACAACATCGATAAATTCAATTTTCGTTTCGTTCGTGTTTCAATTTATTTGTCACAATTTAAATTGAAAATGAAATATAAATCAAAAAAAAATCATGTCGTTTCGAATGCGTTATCAAAATTAATTTTTGAAAATGAACAAATCGACAAAAATTCAAAAAATAAATTTGATTTGAACACATATCATGACGAAATAATCGATTTTTCGAATAATTTCGATTGTTACGTTTTTCAAAACATTTTTATCGCAATGTCGAAAAATTTAAAAAAAAATCAAAAACGAATATCAAAACGAAAAAACGTGACGAAACATGATCACGATGTTAAAATCGTTGACGATTCGAATGCACGAAAAAAAACAAAATTTGTCGATTCGAAATTTTCAAATTTCGTCGTCGTTCGAAAACAACGTAAAAAATCGAAACGTCAATGAGCAAAAAAATGACGATACGAAATTTATATCAAAAAAATTCAAAACAAAAATCAATTTCGCGATAAATACGAATGACATTATATATCATGTTGACATTGATTCGCGTCGATCGTGTATATCGATCACAATAAAACGCGAAATATTTCGTTTAATTCACGATCAAAATTATCATTCGAAAATTTATCGATATTATGACAAAATTTTCAATACGTTATACATATTTCGATTTTCGCGAAAAATCAAAAAATACATCGAACATTGTTTTATTTGTCAATTAACATAAACAAAACGACATCGATCGTACGAAAAATTGATGTTTATCACGTTCGCGTCGCGTTTATTTCATATCATTGTAATCGATTTCATTTTAATTATGTTTGATAAAATAAATATTGTTATGTTCGCAACATGTAAACATTTTCGTCGAATTTCATTGATTTTCGACAAAAAAATTTATGAAACGAAAAAAATGAATCAACGCATTATTGAACAAACTATTAATAATCGATTGAGAAATATTTGAAATTATAATTTCAAATCGAAATTCAAAATTCATGTCGAATTTTGACAAATATTTTTCATAAAATTAGACACGAAATTGTTGATTTCAATGATTTATCATTCGCAAACGAATGATTCGTCAAAACGAATCAATCAAATTGTTGAAATTGTTATCAAATATTTCGTTATCGAATTTTCAAACATCGATTACATTTTAATTTTTTCAACAATTCAAATTCAATTAAACAACACGTTTAATATCGTTACAAATTTATCATTCAATGAAATCATATACGAATTCAAAATCAAAAACGCGATATCAAATTTAATCGCATTTAACACAACAAAAATACAAAATTTGTCAATTCAACGCATGAAATATCAACGAAAAATTGTCGATGTCACGAATTTTGCGATTGTCAAAATCAAAATATATTATGATTCGCGTCATATTTCTATTCGATTAAAACAAAATGAAAAAATTTATTTACAATTCAACAAAAATTACAAATTGTTTGACAAATCAAATTCGAAATTATTTCAACAACGTTGCGAATCATTTCGAATTCTTGAACGCATCGAACGTTTCGCGTACAAATTGAAATTGTCATCAACATGACGAATTCATTTCGTTGTGTTTATTGCACAATTCGAATCAACATTTGTCGAAATTGATTTTTACAATCGTTCGCGTTTTCATTATTTTGATTTCATTGAAATCGAAAACGATACGAATCAATACAAATTTTATGAAATTGAAAAATTAATCGAAAAACGAACTAAAAAGTACAACAAAATTTTCGTAATTCAATATTTAATCAGATGAATCGATTATGAATCGAAATATAACGAATGACGATTTATTTTCGAATTACAAAATTTTCAAAATTTCATAGAACAATACGAACATAATCATTCGCAAAATTTTGATGATAAAAACGACAAAAAAAACGAAAAATAAATAAATTGATGTTTGATATGATTACGCATAATAATAAAAATTGAAATTCAATAAAAACATTGATTTTTTTTTTTTAATTGACAAATTGTTATGACACAAAATCAGATTAAATGATATGAATTTAAATCAAATATTTTGACATGATTTTTGACAAAAATTCTGTCGTCATTTCATATTAAATGAATGATGATCAAACAATTGATTCGCAATTACTGTACATAAATTGACATTTTGTTGTTCATAATTTTTAAATTAATCAATTCAAACTTTACGCATAACAGATACAAAATTAAATGATGCGTCAAAGAACTTTTACAACAATACGACATTGATTTTGATCAAATTTTTGTTTTCGTCGTCAAATCAATGATTTTTCGAATTTTATTCGTCGTTGTCGCTTTTTTGAATTTGAAAATTGAACAAATGAACGTGAAAATTGCGTTTTTATACGAATTCGTTGATTCAAATATTTACGTTAAATATTCGATTGAATGTAACAATAACAAAATTATTTGCAAATTGAACAAAACATTGTATGATTTGAAACAATCATTCAAATTATGATATAAACGTTTGTTCGAATTTTTTTACAAAAATTAATTTTCACTTTTTTTCGACGCGAATCAAAATATATTCGTCACGAATGTTGATTTCAAAAATTTTATCATTATTACATGAATCGATGATATCAAAATCATTGTTTTCAATAAAATCATGATTAATAAAACAAAAACGAAATTCAATAACGTTTTCGATATAATTGATTTTGAATCAATAAATTTTTATTTTGATATGATCATTTTCAAAAATCGCGAAATGCGCATAATTCGTTTTAATAAAAAAACATATATTCAACGCGTCGTTAAAAAATTCGATTTACAAAATGCGAAATCAATTCGAACATTCATGAAAAAATCATTTGATTGATTTTCAACGTTAATCAAATCATCGATCAAAATATCAAACAATATCAAACAATAATAAATTCAATCATGTTTGCAATGATAAAAATCAAATTAAATGTAACGAATGCGATTTTCATAATCAGTCGATTTGTTCAAAATTTCAATTTAATCATATCAAAACAATCAAACGTGTTATAATTTATTTCAATTTCACGATCGATTTTTGCATAATTTACGACGATAATTTCAACAAAAATTAAACATCGAAACATATTGCGATGCAAATTGAATTCGTAACAAAATTTTCAAAAAATTCATCGAAATATATTTGTTTCTATTAAACGACGATTCGATAAATTGAATGTTAAAATTTCAATTCATCGTGATCACGTTTATTTGCGTCGTCGAATATATGATCATATCATTCGTCGTCAAAAAAATTATTTGATTCAAACAATTATTCGTTGATTTACGAATTCAAAATCAATCGAACAATTACGTCAAAATATTGATAAATATTGACAATCAAAACGTCAAAACATTCAATGAAAATTCGATACATCATGATCGCATCAAACACGTCGATATCGTATATCATTATATAAAAAACGAAATTAAAAAAAATCGCATTGAATTCAAATACATAACGATCGACATCGTGTCGATCGACGATTTTATTAAATTTTTATTTTCGTTAAAATATCAACGATTTATCGACATGTTCGAAATGAATTGAACATCATGATTTTATATTTTTGCAAATTCGAAAAAAATGTTGAAATAAATTCATTATCAAAAACAATGTCAAAACGTTATTTTGTTATAAATTAACATGCAAATTTTGTACGATAATTTACATTCATCACATGTACGATAAATAATATTATTATAAATAATAAACACGTTACATTTTACATATTTGTAACATAATGTATTAATCGATTAAGTTTAGAAAATTGAATATTGAAATTACACACATTTCGATGATTATTTCGAAATTATTTACGAAATCGTAAATTCTTTTTTGTTATCATGTGAGTTGATGAAATGAAAAACGCATTTTTCAAAATTAATTTAGTTTAACAATAAAATAAATGATCATTTGATCATCAAAGATTTTTTTTTCAATCACACAATGCATTTTGATTTCTAGTCATTGATGTTTATTCATTAGTGATTAGATTTTCATCGTTCACACGTTGATTTTTCACTATTGATATTTAACTGACAGCACATCATCTTCAAATACATCTATTTACTCATCTATCTACCCACCTGACTCGGACCTGGCCTGCAGGTCAAATCGACTAAAACCGAAGACTTCGAAGCATGGTGTTACTGCGGTATTGATTCCGCAGTCATATGCTGTTCGGATTTGACCTTACTAATCCTACATCCAATGGCCTTTCGAACTTCTCGAACGAGGATACATCATTAGACGCTGAGGAAATGTCGTCTGTTGTTGACGCGGACGAGATCGAATTTCGAGTTCTCGCGATTAGCTTCTCTTCTTCTCTCGCCGCCTTGTTGTAGAATTGGATAGGAGAAGAGGTAGACAGGTGGACAAGTAGGGAGGTAGGGAGGTAGGGAGGTAGTAGATAGATTGCTATGAGGTATCTCCAACAGAAAGGTCACTTTTGTATGGCAAAATCGAACTTTGGCAGGAGATATGGGTCGGAAGGTCTCCGGGGGTGGTTCCGGGGTGGCTTCCGGGCATAGGGGTCCATTTACCAAGATGGGGGGTCCGTACCGTATACTGCTAGCCTTCAAATAAATCACGACTTTATATTCATCCATTTCCACATCATCAAACATCACGGAGAGACTCATTACAAAAAACGTTGTAAATGGGATCTGGTAATTCCTGATTGGCTGCGACGCTTGTCTCGGCGGCCGCATATCACTGCGATTGGCCATAGCGCTAGTTCGGCGGTCGCATCACACTGCGATTGGTCCGCAGCGTTCTCAGGCAGTCCTAGGAAATTTCGATATTACATCCCACTCAGGCTCGCAGCTTACTATCAATGAGGACGTTACTATGGGCAAAAAGCGAGGCCATGAGGTCGCAGACAATGACATCGAGAACAAGCATAAAAAGCACAGACTCAATGGCTCCAGGCAATCCTTGGACCAAATGATCTCGCAGGAATCCGAACAAAGCAGCAAACCCCGCTCTACCAACAACTATACCCAGACCTCCCCACCAGCTACCGAACCCTCATCCAACCCAGTAGCTCAGGAAACGAGCCCCAACAGCCGCCCATTCGTCTCCTCCCTCCCTCCCCCCATCTCCATCAACCCCTCTACTAACCCCACCAAAACCAAAATCAAACCGACCTCCCTCTCGCCTCTACCTCCCCTCCCCCCAATCCACACCACCTCCCTCCAAGACCTCCCTTTCACGCACCAAGGCATCCTCGGCGGCGTCCCCCTCAGCACCGCAACGACCCAATCCTACCAACGGCTCGAATTCCTCGGCGACGCCTACCTGGAGCTCATCGCCAGCCGCCTGCTCTACACCACCTTCCCCTACTGGACGCCGGGCCGCTTATCCATGAAACGCGAGCAACTGGTCAAGAACGAGACGCTGGCGGGGTATGCGCTGGGGTATGGATTCCAGCAGCGGGCGAGGCTGCCGGAGCACTTGCTAGCCGGTGGCGCGGGACCGGGAAGAGGAGGCATGAGCGCAAAGGAGAGGGACAAGGCGGAGAAATCATGGAATAAGATCCTTGGCGATATCTTCGAGGCGTATGTCGCGGCGGTGGTGCTCGATGCCGGCGAGCGGGGGTTCGAGCGCGCGGAGAAGTGGATGCGGGAGCTGTGGATGCCGTTGGTAAGCGAGGATCTGCAGCCAACAACACCAATACCAACATCAGAATCAGAATCAGAATCAGATTGAGGCTACCGAAAACCCCCCACAACTAGACTTCCCCAAAGTCGAACTCAGCAAACGCATCATGGCGAAGGGCATCCGGATCGACTACCGGCACGAAATCGACCCGGACACGGTGCGGCAAAAGGGCAAATTCACCATCGGCGCGTATCTGACCGGGTGGGGGTGGGAGGATGTGTTTGGGGCGTGGGGGGGGCTAGTAAGGTTGAGGCTGGGAATGCGGCTGCGGTGCAGGCGCTGGGGAATCCGCTTACGGGGGAGGTGGAGGGGGTTAAGAGGGCGTTTTTGGAGAGGGGGAGGAGGGAGAGGGAGGGTGAGGAGGGAGGGAAGGAAGGGGGTGGGGAGGGATGAAGTGATGGTGGGGTGGACTTAGGAGGTTGCTGGATATGTTGCCATCTACTTTCTCTACCTTCGTCGCTCCTCTACCCCAAAACCCGGAAAACCACAGCATAGCATCATGAGCCTCCTTTGATTCAGCCAGATATCCCCATGGTTCTGGTCTGGCGTGTGCCTCCAATGCAATAGTCAATCATAGTGAGAATACCCATTGTGACAGAAATTGCTCTTGGACACGAGGGATTCTCAGATTCCGGTCCAAAGTCGGGGAAGCGCGGGTCTGGTCGGTTGTATGTAGGCATGAGAATCAGCACCTCCGTACTCTTATAATTTAGGATGAAGAGTAAAGTACCTACCTACCTACCAACTCTGAACTCTGAAATTTACGATCTCAGCTGGTCTATCCCCATTGTCTTCCTGGAAATGAGGGGGAGGGCGATATCGAGATGACGAAGTTGTCTCTGAGTCTGCTGAGGTAGGATGCACAGAGAATACAAAGAAGATAGATGGAGATATTTTGCAAGCTGATTATTGCTGGAAAAGGTTCCTCGATGCCGATAATCTTCCAATTCCAAAGTCGGGAAATCAGTTACTCAGTTTCTCCGCCTCCTCTTCCCCCTCTCGCCATCGTCTTCCCTGTCGCATTCCTCCACTGGGTTATTGCTGGAAAACCAACTAGACAGCTTCTCAATGCTGACAAGCTTCAAACTTAAACTGCAAAGCCGTGATTCCAGAAACGGGTTACCGTTGAGGGATATCAACGTCTCCGCCTCCTCTCGCTCTCTCTTTCCCTTTCCTCCACTGAGTTATTATTGCAAACTAATTAGACAGCTCCTCCATGCTGGTGATCTTTCAATTCCAAAGCCGGGAAACCAGTTACTCAGTGTCTCCGCCTCCCACCGCCGCACCTCCTTCCCCTTTCCCATTCCCCTTCCCTCTCGCTCTCACTCTCCCATCCCCCTCCTCCCCCATCTCCCCACCTCCCCCGCATACAACCTCTCCCACCGCTCAACACTCTTATCATACTCCCCCTTCCTCCCCTCATCCTTAAACACCTCCATCGCCTGCCCCACGCCCGCAGCCCTCTCTCTACAGCTCTGTTTCTCTGCTTCCGTCATGGCTGAGCTGTCGATTTTATCCGGGTGGACTGCGAGCCAGGTTTTGCGGAGGGCGGTTTTGATTCTACGGGCGGGATGTTAGTGAGTGGGGGGAGGAAGGGGGAGGAAGGGGGAGGGACTTACTCTGCAGCAGAAGCAGTCTTGGTTAGCCCGATGACGGCGTAGAAGTCTGTTGGTTTTTCGGGGATGGGTGGCGTGGAGGGATCGTCCCACTCTGAGTCGCTGGAATCGGAGTATGAGGGGGGCTGGGGCTTTGCTTTCGATTTCCGTGTGGGTTCTGACTTGGCTTTCGGTTTCGGTTTGGGTTTTGAGCGTCGGTCGGTGTTTGAGTCTTCCGAGGAGTCATATCCATCATCGCGTGCCGAGAACCTACAACAGGGTCCTTTGTCAGATCGGGTTCGACTAGACAGATTTTATAGGCCTACCTATCATTCTCACGTTCACTCTCAGTCTCAGAAAATGAATCGGTGTCCCTTGACTTGGAAGCGCGATTTTGGTTCCTGGCGTAGGGTCGCGGCGAGCGCCCGTCCGAGTGCCGTTTCCTCGACTTTGGGGCTCGGTTCTCGTTTCTGGCGTAGGGACGTGGGGAGCGCCGGTCTGATGGCTTGGGGGCATCGCGTCGGGAAGGGTACTTTGTATCAGAAGACCTGTATTTTGTATTCGATTCGGCGTGGGACTTCGGCTTGTACTTTGCATCATGACTAGAACGGGGTTTCCTGGACCTCGAATTATCATCGGAGCTAGTGCTTGAATCGGTATCAGAATGATCCGATGAATCTGTGTCTGAGAGGTCAGGAGAGTCATAATTCCTTCTTCCTCCATGCCTGCCACGTTCTTCGTTAGCTTTGGCATCTCTTCCACGTCTTTTGCTAGGATGGTCGTCTCTGCCAGACGAACCAGGCCGATGAGGATCAGTGCAACCCTGTTGTTTGCGGGGTGCAGTTGTGGTGGACTGCTGACGGTGTTGAAGATAGGCCTGATACTGCGCCATCGTCACCCATGTGTTGGTTCCAGGGATTTGAACCAAGACTGGCCCGTATTGACAGAAACCTTGATGGTAGCTTCCCTGGTTGGCATGGCTAGCGCGTTGAAAAGATGAGTGGCCAAACCGACAACCCGACTGTGGAAAGGGCTGATAGTTATTCCTCAAGGGACGAGCATCAAAGAACCTTCCAGGACGGTCATACTCGTCATCATAGCTCTCATGGAGATTGTAATACTCCCCACCAACATCATCATCATTCCCAGCTCCACCCCTTGGATGAGTACCCCTTTCTTGCCCACCACCTCGCCCTGAATTACCACCTCTAGCGCCAGAATTAGATGTCGCCGAAGAAGGGGGAGTTGAGCGAGGTGAGCGGATTGACGCCCGGGTCGACGCTTCGCCCTCGTGGCCAGAGTAACCAGATTCGCTGTCTGTCGCTTCGACAGGGCGCTGACGTTGTCGGCCTCGTCTTCGAGTAGTGCTTTCGGGACGGGCATGCGTTGAACCTGCCACTGAAGCACGGCGATTTGAAGTTCCAGTGGCCGAAGGGTCAATGTCGGAGATACGAGAAGTGTTGCCTTGGGCCCGACTTTGTGGCTCACCAATCGTTGATGGTGGCATAGATGAGATGGTGGAGCCCATTGGATCAGCCGCACTGTGGTGACCGTCTTCGTGGACTGTTGAGAGTGGGGAAACGTCGCGATGAGCTGTACTGTAGTCACGGTTTCCCTGGACTGATGAGAGCGGGGAAACGTCGCGATGAGAAGATGGTCCGCGGCTTCCTGCCAAGTGAGCAGCTTGTCCATAAGGTGCTCCATTGATGTCTTGAAGGCGTTCTTCAGAGTGAGCTCGACCACGTGGAGGATTTTCACCAGACTGATCATGTCCTTCCGCTCCTTCGCCTCTTGGAGCTCGAGGCCTCACTGGACTATGTCCTCGCGATCTTGGCCTCCTTCTTCGCTCCTTATGTCGTTCATGTCGCTCACGTCGCTTTTCTTCATCCTTGCGCCCGCCATTCGATTTCTTGGCTTCGTTCTTCCTCCTCTGGTATTCCTCGACAAGGTTAATCGCGACGGCTTTTGCGAGACTCGTAAAACCTCCGCCGTCGTAGGACCTCATGTTTGGGTGCCTCGGAGGTTGGTCTTGGGGTCTTGTGCGTCGATTTCGGGCGTTTTTCTCTCTATCTTCCGCCGGAGGTCCATTTGCGCCCGGAGGTGCAAGCATTTGTGGAGGGCCGTACGCCTGTGGTGGCCCATATGGCTGCGGTGCCCCGTCACCTTGTAGTGGTGGTTCTCGGCCATAAGGGACATTTGTACGCTCGAGGATCTCAACGTCACCCCTGCCCCTTCGTCGATGTTCAGACCGATTGTCACGTTCACGATTTCGGCTGCGGCTTTGGTGGATCGAGGCATTATCATTGTCCTCACGATGTCGACTCCTATGGCGGCGTCGACGTCGCGGACGCTCCTCTGCTGCGACCACATGCTCTTCTCCATCCCTAGGCTGCTCTCGTTCGTGATCTTGTGCTGCGTCCTCATTAGCTCCGGACATGACCAAATCTTCTTCCCCAGGTCCTCCTCTCTCGCCATGTTCTCCGCGCTCTTTACTGCCTCTACGATGGTGCCGATGACGTCGATGTCGCTCTTTTTGCTGCTTTTTTCGTTCTTCCCTTTTCCGATCCTCCTCTTCGTACCACTTGTGAGTCTTGAGGCCGTATTTGTTTCTACGACCTGCCTCGGCATCTTCCAGTCTCTCGTGCCACTCATCTACGCCATCGTTGAGACGCTTGACGAAGGTGGTGATACGGCCCGGCATGATCAAAGATCAGAATCTCCGATATGGATAGGTAATCGGAGTTCTGGCGGTCCCTCGAGTGGAGAGTATGCGTAAAGTAGTCTCCTTAGAGAAGGGCTACCGAGAAGATCAGGCTGTTGAAAGTTCAAAGCCGAATAAGCTCCCCAAGGCGATATGAGAAGACGTAGAAGTGAGAAAGTGACAGGTGATGTAGTAACGTTCTCTAGACAAGATAAACAGATAGATGTCCTATCTTGAATGTTCGAGCTCCACTATGAGCTGAAATTTTGCTTCGATGTAATAAAGAAAGGAAAGCTTGTTAGAAGGCAAAGGGTAGAAATACATTTCTTCGTGAGGGTCCATGTTGGTTTTGGAGTCACAAACGCTGTTTGTCTGTAAGGAAATGTCATCATGCTCTGGCTCATACGTGGGAAGAGCATTCTCATTATCAATGCGTCACTTCTGTTCGTATAAGGTGACAGTACCAGATCGCCTTGGGCTTACTCTCAGATAGTCGGATTTTGAGGTTTTGAAAAGTAAGGCTAGATATATCTCTTGTATGTAGACAAGTCAATCGGATAAAACGACAACTATCAAGAAGATGCTGATAAGTTTTTCGGTGATGTGTGTGTTTTGCAGTAAGCAACATTTCCGAAGACACAAAGATTAAAGTTGACGAGAATACGGCTTTTGCTAACCTTGAGTATTTGATCATTAGTATCGGAGCAGAGCTCTTAGATTGGAAAGCGATTGGGAAGAATGTCTCTGGTAAGTAGAGAGACAATCAATGTCTTGACTTTGTCTCAAGAACGTAGAGCTACAACGCCTAAGTTGTTGAAATCATGATAGACCGAGCTTTATACATATATATCTCACCAAGCTGATGCTCTGGCAAGTCTGAGCATTGGCAGACGTTTGCTTCATACCAAACCTGGCTCTGAAGTGTTGCCCTACACCCTAGGTACCCGAGAAGACAGCAACCTCGTCACAAGATGTTGAATAGCTTGGCTATTTTTGGGCATTGTAATAGCATGTTGCTGAATCTTGCAAATGCTTTCTGCAATCTGCTGACCGGCAGTCAAGACAGTCATTGGATGTACCGCCGACTTTGACCCCGTGCCGATGTAGCTCGGAGACCAATACACTGTTCCTCTCCGCCATTGAAAAGTGGTCGATACGTATTTCATGGAGTGATCCGGGATTGATGGTTATTCATGTGTTCGTGGCTGCAGCCGCCTTAATAGGCGTACTCGTTGGGTCTTCGCCGCTGCAGCTCTCGCCAGAAGCTTTAAACCGACCTCCAGTCTTTGGTCATCTTTTCTTCTGAACCACAGGTACAGGATTGTGAGTATTGCAGTATCGATGAGAACGTGCTTAATTGTTGCCCACGAGAACCAAACCATCCACGTCCATATTTTTAATCTTGGTCGACTCTCGAAAATGCTCTTGGCCTCAAGCTGCTCTCGCAGTGCCGCAACCTCGGCCGTCATCTTTATGATCGCCTGTTCGACTCTTTTTCTCCATTTGCGGTTTCGAACATCAAAGTCTCTACCCTTCGGTCCTTTACCTTGGGCGACACGTTCGGCATTATCTTCGTCGTCCGTGAGCCCGCTTCTTGCCTCCTCAAACTCATCGCCTTCTTCAATCTCCTCTTCGTCAGCGTCACTAACAGGCCGTAGAACTCTCAGACCTCCAGCTTCACCGTCCCTTCGCCTCGACTGTTCTAGCCCGGTGCCGCCATAGCTTGAGCGTAGCTGTTGCGCTGACTGTGCTGAACTTCCGGCCTGCTGACCTGGGCTTGATGCGGAGCTGCTTGCTGGATTGGATTTTATTTGGTCCCACACAAACTCGAGCTCAGCTACCAGGTCGCGCGCTTCAGAGGTTGTGGATGCGTATTTGTGCATGGTTGCTATGAGAGTACTTATATATTGGCGCTTTGCCTCAGTACGGGAGAGTGAGTGATTCGAAGACCACGCATCCCTAGATTCGATTGTCAAGCGTCAGCTTCAACTTAGCTCTTGAATGACAGCGCTGGCAATAAACTGCCGGGTGAAGGCCAAGGCCTAACATTAGGTGTGCAGGGCTGCCATATATCTTGAATTCATACCATTTCTCTCGCTCCGCTTCCTCATCCGCAGTGTTGCCTTCTGGTCTTCTCATCACACCCTCAACATCCCCCTCCATACTCTGTTTATAGAGGCCATACAGCTTGAGTCGAGCTGCAGGTGGTGGACGAGCAGAGCCTGTTCGAGGAATACGTTTGACAGTATTGAGAGCATGGACGAAGACTCGATCTGTGGCGAACGGGTTACTATCTTTGAACCTGGGGCGATCTCGATCAGGCGGGTTCTTACCCACAGAGTCGGACATTGAGGCCGACTAGACACTGCATATGAAACTCACGTCGGATGTACCAATGAGCCCCCGAATCTACGACTGTGTAGGCAGAGGCGTTCAGGGAAAATGACCGTCAAGAGCCCCTTGCGCCTTCAAGAAACCCGACTTCCCTTCAGTGCAGTAGTAATCACATGCCAGACCAAGAACGGGAGTCGGCCCGCGCCCGACCTAGAACTACGGCTGGTTTGACGCCTTCCCGTGTCTGGAACCTCTTCCCGAAGGTCACCCAGTCTGGGAGCTTCTATCGCATCGATCCGGAATATCAGGTATACTCCCAATCTGAGGGAAGCAGCTCATAATTATCGAGAAACCACTTTACTTTTGCACGTAGTGCAACATCATGGGTCTGCCCATATGTAAAATGACAGGTCAAGTTATTCGCTACTTGATGGTGAAATCGAAGCTCGCAATATAGCCTCCCCAGCGAACGCTGGAAAGCCATCTTTGTCTCATGTTGCATTGCCTTTGCCGTAAGAAAATCATCTTCACCTCAGGTTGCATTGCCTTTGCCGTGGAATCACAGCATCATCGAGGTGTAGCAATGTCAGAAGCCGCCGGACCTTCACACCTGCCGAATGAAGAGCCTACCTCAAGTCGGAGGTCATCGGTAAACTCCCTACTGGCTCACGCACCTAATGAGGCACAAGGCTCTCCTGGTTTACATTGGAGTAGACCGGAGGGAGACAAGAAGATGTATACAACCTCACATGAGGTGAGCATCTCAGTTGGCCGTTTCAGCTTCACAAGGAAGACAATCGACGTTGTCTGTGCTCGGCGTCGTAAAAAGTTTAGGCTAGTACTGGGGAAGGATATACCAGGCACAACACGTGACGAGTCCGGCGGAGTGGAGCTTCCAAGTGTACCGAGAAGTGAGCAAGGTATCCCCGATGGTCACACCCTTGCTGTGGATATCTCTGATGGGGCTATGCACCATGAAAGCATCGCCCGATCGTCTAGTCGAGCAGAGCAATTTGGTGAAAGTTCTCCAAGGATGGAGACAACGACTGATTATATTGTCGTTGGCATATTCAATCGCAACAAAAGTATCCCCAAGGAAACTCTGGTCTGCCTTGACTCCTTCCCACACCTATGGAAGGCCTTAGATAGTGCCATTTCTCAGCTACGGGGCTGGAGGTCCTCGTTTTCGTTGAAGTGTGTCGTGGGCTTTGGTGTATATGAGGTAAAGATTTGACCAGATCCTGGCTCTCGCTTCTTGACATCTCGCTAAGGCCTGCAATAGTGTAAGGCAATGCAAGGCTATCATGAGCGGGTCACAGTCGATCCTCAGACAGAAGCCACTCTTAATCAGTTGTTCCTAGATTACACCACACGGGATCTCACATGGAGTCCTTGGAGCATTTGGATCTATCAAACCATGAATGAGTGCCACAAGATTCCTTCGAGCGCGCGGTTCTCGTTGGAGTTGCGACTGGGCTGGTCGGTGACTCGTATTGTATCAATGACCGCCACGCCAGTCGTTCTTAGCCTTGTTGTTGGGACATGGTACATGCAATCTACTGGGGATACCCAGACAGCATGGACGATTGCATCCTACATCGTCACCGCCGCTGGAGGTGAGTACCCGGGCAATGAACATTCTTATACTCGTCCTGGATATTCATTATTACAGTCATCCTTGCTCTGTTGGCAATAGCAACACAAATTGGAGGAGTATGATCTGTAACGACTATCGTAAGTTGATTTAGATATTTCAACGTAGTCCACAAGATCTACAGTAGAGCCCAGAGAATGGTAAACGGTCGCTGATCCGTGTATAATTCTCAGGAGAGCGCATCTCTCGAGCAAAAGGTACACGGGATCTCAGAACACAGATGTCACGCAGCTCTCTAACTCTTGTCCTCGCTTGAGCCTTTACTTATTTCCTGCAAGATAACATTTTCAACTTTAGATAGTTCCGACAACGACGCCTCACGTCGTCCCACAGAAATATCAAGATTGTATAATAACTTAAGGTTTCGTTGCTTACTGACTGCTGACGACTAGCTCCTACCTCCCAATTACTAACCCTCCCATCACTATCTTAATGACCGCTACCAAGCCCCCACTCCCTTTCTCTTCCCCTGTATCTAGCCCTCTATGTGCGATAGAATCAGCAAGACCCGATGAATCGACAGAACCAGACACTCTTAAGTGAATATAAGAACATATCAGCGAAGCTTTGATAGGAAATATAAAACAAGAGCCTTCCAATTCACTAACGCCTATAGCTTTCTGTGGAGAATAGCCAAGTGGGACGATTCCTGGGCGCTTGACTTGGCATTGAAGGGCATGGTTTCTTGAATCAGACATTAGAGAAGAGGGGAAGATGGCATTCGTTTATTCTGGGGGTGGTTTTTCTTTGGAGGGTAGTTGCTTCACTTTCAGTGAGGGACGCGGGGCTTGGGGTCACTGTAAGGTTTGATTGGTGTTAAGAGGAGGAGGGACGCGGGCCGTAAGGTGGAAAAGGCGACGTTATTGTTTTGTCAACGGCGGCTTGGAAGGGGGATAGAGAGAAACAATATGGGGAAAAGAGAGAGAATGAGAAATAGCAGGGGCGGCTCGGTTTGCTGAGATGAGGCATTGGATGCGATAGAAAGCTTAGGTCTCCGCTTGGTGGAATGACCTATGGCAACTAGGCTAGCTTCAGGATAACATGATGGGGGTTGATAGCCAGGATACGAGCAGGGAGAAAAACAGGAATAAAGGTATGAAGCAATCAAAGTGATCCATAGCTAAGGTAGGGACCGACCATGACCAGGTGTATGGCTTTTGGTGTTTTTCATTTGTCTTTTCTGCGAAATTTCGCGCCTCATGTTATCCTATCGTCTGCATCTCCTCGACCCTGACAATCCTTCATGAAATGGTGATCAGGTAAAGATACCCAGCTGGTGCGCCGCTTATATCCAGACTCGCCCTCAGCAGGTTGGCATTCCCCGGTAAAGGCTCCATCCCAAGCGTATAGCAATCAACACAACGCACGCTTTCCAGCACGAGCCTGCCAGGTACCGTCTCCTTGATAGCAGTCAACTCAAAATTCTCGGCTCCCGACAAGCCATGTCTGCGGAACTGATCTACGAGCAGTGCCTTGGCGGCACGAGGATGGTCTCTGGTCGGTATGTGTCGCTCAAAGTCGCCCGTCACGCGCCGATGCTCCGAGGTAGGGATTCGGAAGAAATTATCCATGGGCACGCAGTAGGCCTTGGCGTGCCATTCCTTACCGGTATCTACACATAATTCGTTTAAAGTGCAGGATTGAGTCAGGAGACGAACGTAGGCGGTGTCGGAACAATAGACCGTGAGGGAGCGGAGGTTGCTGTTTCGATTGCAGTTCGATTTTTCGAAAACCCATCCTTTCAAGCCAAAATCCCCGCATCGATCCATGAGTCGACTGCTGTCGCGCTTGGCAACAGAAGACGGGCTGTGTACTGTTGTGTCGAGGTGATAATGCATGAAATCGATGGTAGAGGTATCGCGGCTATGTGAGGCATTGACAATTAAAGAAGGATTCTTTTTCAGGACAGCACTTGGCTTTGTCAGTAGTCAATAGCAGAAGGCGAGGTGTCAGGCCTACACGCTCGTTACTCGCAGCATCAGCATGCAGAAGAGAAGGCTTGCTCGTAGTTCCATTCCGATGAGTCAGGTTCAGACCGGTGCATTCGGTAAGCTCTGGTTTTATCAGGATGCTGGAAGGCATAAAGGTGAGGCGAGATGAAAAAGTATTATCCATCGTCATTGTAGGCTTTCGCATAGGAGCGTTGCCAACCGCTCAAGCGACGATGGGAGGTCAAGCCGTGCACTGTGATAAGCATACCGGTATTTCACAGGCGGTAGTGACATCGAAAGTAGAACAATCCCGAGAGTCCCACGGTAGCTCGAGCGCTGAACCCAAGAAATTTCTTTGGGGAGACTCGTAGGAACGATGTTGCAGAAGATGAAACCGACTTTCCCTCTTTGGCTGCGGATTCCTTCTTTGGCTGCGGGAGGCGTCTTTCCGACTCTTTCTTCACCGATCCGACCCGAGCGACTGGGAGCTTTATGCAGGGGAAGTAGAAGATACGTAAAGAGAGAATCATCAGCCCCTTACAACTCTTGGTTTGATTGCTGACAGGTATCATTACCTGTGATCCACGGCTAACCGATTACAACATATTGTGAGCTCTTGCCCTTCAGATTGGAGTTGGGACTTGATCATGCCATGCCGATTGCAGAAGTCGGATGCGCTTAGATAGTAAGGAATTGGCGATGCTTGTTAGCAGAAAGGTTAAATTTGGACCTGGTCAGACATCACGCTGGACCTCCACCTTTTCCAACATCCCGTTGCTTCTTAATCCGGTCTTCGGCTGCCTTCGCAATTGCTTCCCTCCTGCTCAGACCCTGCGTCGGGACACCAGCACCACTGCCGGACTTCCCTACGGATCCGCCAAGCACAAATTCACCCCCTGTCCATCCACCGCCGTCCATGTGTTCACCCTCAACGCCACGATCATTTGGATTGTAGAATTCTTCATTCGTCAAAGCATGTCCACCACTTCTCCAATCATTGGCCTCAACCTCCTTCTCAATATCCCTTGTCAAGTCCCAGAAATGTCGATCATGCTCGCCAAATACGTTGTGCGCCAGCTCATGGCATAGAGTCTTCCGGATGACCTTGTAATCCCGATACCCATCGTACGCATCAGCCCGTAGTCTCAGCTCAATGACTTCCCCCTGTTCCTATTGAGCCCTAATGTGCGACTTTCATGTGTGGTGTGTTCAGCGGGATTCATCTCCGTCAGCACACCGACAGAGAACTTGTGTTTCCTCATGCTGGCTTTGATGCCTGCGTCGTTGGCCAGACGTTCGAGGAAGCGTTTAGAGCGCTCAGGATTTGGAAGATACGATAGCGGGAGGATGCTATGAAAGGAGTACGTGACTTCGTCTTGAACTTTGCGCCAGTCGCGGTGGCGTGCGGGAGTGGCGGGCTTGATGGCTGACGTTCGGGGTGAGGGACGAGAATTGGCTGCGGCTTTCTCGAGAGCTGATAGCTCGGAGGGCAAAGGCGCGAGAAGCACGATCCTCTTATTTGAAATAGTCGAGAGGCGAAGTGAGGGATCGGAGAAGGGAGGTTTCAGAATGCCGAGTCTTGGTGTAATCATGAACTTTTGATTTTCCGGTGGGATGCTGAGGTCGGTATGTATTTTGAGTGAGAGGTCTGTGATGGTCGAATTTGGGGGCAATGGAAAGGTATGCGATGTGCCATGATGTGTAAAAGTGATTTGGATGTCTTCTGTGCTTGAGGCATTTGAGACGGGCGCTGACGTTACGGGTTCCTCTACGTCTTCCATATTAGAAGAGTATGAAAGTTACAAAGGGATCAGACTTGAGTACGATGAAGCGCGTAGGAGAAGTAGGAACAAAAGGGATGGCAAGGAAAAGAAAGAGGACGAGGCAGACTTGATTAATCATGACGCGATTTGTCAGATCTTCGGAGATAAGTCGGCTTTAATATCTCGAAGCTTCTACCTCACGTGCTAAGCCCAACACTTAGGTATGACAATCAACAACGAGAAATTCACTCTTCTCCATATAAACAGGCCGAGATGCCCTTGACTAGGGTCATCATCTGAGAAGTGCGGATACCTCCCTGAACAGCGACCCAATTCCCTATCCTGGAGGTCCTTGCACAAAAGCTGACTCAGATCGAGTTCGCGTGAACAGTAGACGCCGTCTTGTGCAAGACCCGTGATGGCATGTACTACGGCATTCCTGGCTAACTTGACTTGAGTTGGGACAAATCTAGACATGCGGAGTGATAGTAGTAGGAGATGGATCACTTACAAGTACCAAAAGAGCCTGTTCTCCTGCATCCAGAAAACACCTTGTCTCTGTTCAGAAGCATTTTCGTCACCACTAGGACATTTTTTTACGTATCTGGAGCGTATCGCACATAGCCTTGAAGGCAAAATCCGGGATGAATTGGGCGCTTGCGAAGATCGGTCCAAAATTAGGCTCATGCACAAGTCACGAGTCAGGGGAGCTCTGACATTGGTCATATCTGGTTTGAAAGCAAAAATTATAAGATACTAGAAAGAATTCCTCGCTACCCAAAGTCAGATGAAGACACCACCGCGTTAGCAATGATTCGACAGCCAGAGGTATAGCCTTTTGGTCCCTTTACTTACCCTTGAAAATTTGCTAGAATGATACGGGTGGCTCCGTCGGACTTGTTGTGTACTTTGCTCTCGATTCTCTACTTTGGGCTGATATTGATGTCTATACTATGATTCGTTACTCATCTGGTGCAAGCGACTATCTAGATGTCGATCGATGCGCGCCCCTTCGGGGAATCTAGCTCGCCCGAAGTTTCTCCGCTCAGCCTGGGAGCTTTCTCAGGAGATTGTTCTTGTAGCAAAAAGAAGCTCAGACGCAAGACGCATCGAAGTCAAAACCTTGGAAGGCCATACCCTCCTACTCTCGACTATTTTTTAGTCTATTTGGACAATACCAAGTTACATGTGGGTACCCATCTCATTAGTCTAATACTTCAAAGGTACGATAAAGTCCTTACGAGATGCATGATCTGTGTTACATTTGGGACATATATTCAAATATCATCTATCCTCCCCTAAAAAGCGAGCTACCTCTTTCGAAATCGCAGGTTCATCCCCTGAACTTATCCACCTCCCCAGTCCGCGCATCAACCCGAATCGACATGGAGAAATCCAGCTCAAACCAGTATCCCAAAACCACATGCTCCCCCTCCCTCCCCGCATGCGCAATCCACACCCGCGAAATCGGCTGCACATAGCCCGCATCTCTCCTCCTCCGATCCGCCTCCTCGAGACTCATCAACGCCTGTAGCTCCGCCCACGGTATCCTCTCTTCCCGCTGCCCCATAAACGGAAACGGCCAGCGCGTGATAAAGGGCGCGGTCCATTCGGTCCAGCCCAGCTTATTGTACATCAAAACGGCATTCCGGGAAGGGGTCGGGTTGGGGAGTTTGTACACCAGTGTGACGTCCCATAGATATGCGATGTCGGTGGTTGGAAGATCGCCGGCTCGTAGCCGTAGGGTTATAAAATAGAGACTTGCGCGGTGGAATTCGGGGGGAAGAGTGGGCGAGGTCATGGACTGCATTGCTCGCGAGACGTTGTCTGCGAAGCTGATGGCATCGTGGGGATAATTCGACATCCGATGCGTTGGGGGATCTAACAAGGCTGGGTTATGAGTCCTTTGGATAGGAATTCCTAGCGTCTTCGGGGGCAATGAGATGGCGAACAAGAGCAAGAGGCTTATAAACACTGGATTCATGGTTTCTATTGCACGGGAATGCGACTAGTATCTGCTTGCGGTCTGTCACATTTCATATACTAGTTATGTATTGATCTCGAGATGTAAATAGTCGCGACTTGCTTGATATCGTGCTTTAGTGGCGCAAGACGGCAGAAGCGCCATTCGCTTAAAGTGATACCTTGTAGAACTAGCAGTACTCTCATAATAATGTGTAAGGATTGCAATGCGGGATAAAGGCTGACTTGATCATGGATGGATTATTGAATGAGGGAGAAGGTCCGCATTAATATCAGCATTGCGGCTCTAACGACATGAACACGGTCTACAAGCTTTGCCTAGAAGACATCGGTGCAGTCTTAGCTGCAGCATCTTGCTGTGAGCAGCCCGAGAGGTCTCCCTAGTTAATGTTGACCAATGAGAGGCCAGGTAATATCATCATTGATGACATCGACATCCCCATTCAGATCACTATGTCATTGGGCCCAGACCACATTGAAGCTATCAACATACTTCAACTGCAACCGTCATCCACTTCTCGCACCTTTCATCCTCCAGGAAGCAACATCTACTCGACAGAATGGCAAGTGGCGCACTGCAACACCCACTGAAGGCTACCGCCGACGCCATTGGATCAGCCAATGGCGAATCTCGCTCCAACCGTCAATCTCATTTCATGAGTGCCAACGAAGGTCCAGCAGATATTGCAGCAAAGATCTCCGGGGTGACGCTGGGTGGCAAACGTGAAGATGATTCGGCCTATTTCACCAACAATGAAGGTCATCCATGGCCAGATCCGTAAGTCGCCCTTCCCAATGTGCAATGCCTAACTTGTCTGATTGAGCACAGAGCGCACAGCAAGACGGTTGGAGGACTTCCACTCGTCAGCGATACCTTTCTACTCCAGAAGCAGCAGACGTTCAACCGGTCCAAGAACCTGGAGCGTGAGTGGGATTGCTGATGCAGGCTTCGGCTGACGTCAAGATGGGATATCGCGCTAATACCAACCAGGCATGGTACATCCGTGCGGAAGCGGGGCATTTGGCTATTTCGAGTGCACCAAGGACATGAGCGATTTGACGTACGGACATGGCTCCGCAATTGATATCAGACCAACGCTGATGACGTCTCATACAGCAAAGCAGACTTCTTGCAAAGCGCTGGCTCCAAGACACCTATCTTTATTCGCTTCTCCACCGTCACCCTTGGTAGAGAATTTCCGGATTCTGCCCGCAATCCCCCGCGGATTCGCTATCAAGTTTTACACCGGAGAGGGCAATTATGATATCGTGGGCCTGAATTGGGTAAAGTCTTCTTCCAACCAGCCCTCGAAGCCTTTTCTGACGTGCATAGCCTATCTTCTTCTGCCGAGATCCAATTCAAGGTCCCGATGTCATTCGATCGCAGTCCCGGAATCCGAAGAACTTCCTCTTGGATTATGACGCCACCTTTGACCTGCTGGCATGCACACCCGAGGGGTGAGTTACAAGACACTCTTATTGTATATCTGCGCTAACATGATGCAGGAACCATGCCGGATTGATGTTCTTCAGCGACCATGGAACACCCAACGGCTGGATTTACAATCATGGTTATGGCTGCCACACCTTTAAATGGTAAGCACATCCTTTTCCTAACCTGAAACTTTGTTCACGGTCTCAGGGTCAACAAGGAGGGCAAATTTGTTTACATCAAGTATCACTTCCTTGCCACTCACGGTCAGAAGCAATTCACCGAACCCGAGGCGATCATGACGTCGGGAGAGAACCCAGACTACGCCAAACAGCAGCTTTGGGAAGCCATCGAGAGAGGCGAAGAGATCACCTGGAAAGCTAATGTCCAGATCATGCAGCCCGAAGAGGCAGATGCCAATAAGTTAGGTTTCGACCCCTTCGACGTCACCAAAGTCTGGCCAAGGGGACAATTCCCGATGCACGAGTTCGGCAAGCTCGTTCTGAACAAGAACCCCGAAAACTACCACCGCGACGTGGAGCAGGCCGCCTTCTCTCCCGGAAGCATGGTACCCGGCATCGAAGACAGCCCCGATCCCCTGCTCCAGTTCCGCATGTTCTTCTACCGTGACGCCCAGTATCACCGCATCGGCGTCAACTTGCATCAGGTCCCCGTCAACTGCCCCTTCATGGCGGGACAGTACTCAAGTCTGAATTTCGACGGGCCAATGCGCGTTGACGCGAACCACGCGGGCAACAAGGCGTACGCGCCAAATAGCTTCAAGCACGCCTTCCGCCCCGACGCAGCCGAGGTCCCGTACTCGGTCTCCGACAACGTGGTGTCTCGCAAAAGCCATTACGCGCACGAGGGCAAGAAGAGTGAGTATGCCCAGGCTACGGAGCTGTACAAGCGCGTCATGAGCGATACCGCGAGGGAGCACACCCATCAGAACACCGCGAAGATGATGGCCAGGGTCAATTATCCCATTATCCAGGTAAGTTCGTGTGAACCTGGCTCGAGGGACTTACTGATAGGCGGTGCAGAAGAAGTACCTGGCGCAGATCTACAATATTGCGCCTGAGTACCCCAAGGCGGTTTATGATCTGTTGCCGAAGAAGGAGTTCCCGTTCTCGGAGGTTGAGGAGATGGCGAAGGATGCGCACACTTTTTATAAGGAGGCTAAGTTCCGACCTGGTCAGGACGACCGTTTGGTTGGGTATGCGGCTTCGGTTTACAATTAGATTCGCTACCGGATCTAGTCGTAGTAAGAGTCGATAGTAGACTAAATGTAGTAGACTCAGCAAAAAAAGAACCAAAAGCATATCCGTCCATCCAGCAAGCATCACTCAAACCCTCAACCTCAAGCCACCCCCCAAGACTTCTAACTTCCCATCCCCTTCTCCCAATTCCAGAACAATGCCAATAGCAGTCCATCGACGAGTCGATCAAGTAATGCAAGCCACGCACAGATCTACTTCCCTAACCCGTCGCGAGGCAACTTATCTGTCTCTCTGACACTCTATTATATCCCCGCCGAGATAAGATACATTGTCTCCCGCTAGGTATGTATGTAATCATCAACCCACACCCCGTCTGCTTATATACCGTTTTTACGCTTCCCATCCCCTCATCCAATTCTCATCCGCTTCCTTCCTAGAAAAGGTCACGCGCAGTGTGCCCATCATACTCATATGACGGTTCGGGGTGGGAACTCCACGTGTCTCTCTCTCTACCAAAAAAAAAAAATAATAAAGAAGAAGAAAAGGGGGTCCACACACGACTCGACAGCCCAGACCGCCACGATCTTCTCCTATTTTTTGAAATTTTTCTTTATTGCGGTGGCGTAGGAAAGGTCATTTTTCTTTCAACCTGGATTTGAGTACATACTAGGGTTTCGGGACTTTTGCACGTGCGGGACTTCGATAGGAGGTGGTGAGCTTGGGCCCCATGATTTAGATCTTCATCCCCCCCTCTTTTTTGATCCTTTTTCATGAGTAGGTATGTATGTATGCAGTCTGGGTGCTGTGGGTTGGGTGTCCCATAAGGAGGACGGCGTTCTCGTTTAAGATAAGTTGATATGGTGGATATGGTGAGGGAGAGATGTGGGGATAGGGATGGGATGGGGATGGGGAGAGGTCGGGGATGGATGGCTTGCTTTTTATGAGATACTGCTGCTAGATGAAAAAAGATCCGAGAATTGCTGTCAGCCGATGACTGTTTGCACCCCTGGCAGCCGCTATCCGTATGATCCAATGAGCTAGGACGGGCAGACGAAGGTGGTTTCAACAGAGACCTTTTCCTTTCTATCAGAACTGGTCGGAAATGTCTACCTACCTCCAGCTCCTTCGCAGCGAATCACGACGATAATAGCATTTTCCCGTGGAAAGCTGCGCCGATTGAACTGCAGTAGTTTGGTCCGCAAATCCTGATCTGATGATACCGTATTGGAAGACATGCCCCGTTGCCTTGATAGCAGCTAATAGCGCTTTATGGGCCCGCGGCTTGTGTGGTGCTGAATCGAAATGATGATGAGAGCGATGTTTGTGGTGATGTTGCATGACTTATTCTGATCTTCGTATCCTTTCCTAGAGATTGCTTCGGCTGTGAAGAGTCAGAAGAGATATTTGGGAGTATTCTCCTTCGTAAACTACGACTTCCAAAATGTGATCACAAGCATCGATAGGTGCTTCATTGCTTCAGATTTGGTTAAGACTCCCAGACCCCTACAAACACAGCTACGTTCGTCTTCCTTAACAGCACCTACATGCAAAAACCCACTAATTCCCCATCCCCACAGAAACCAAAACTCGCAGCTCTTCGCCAAGCGAGTCTCGTCCGGAACAGTATACACAGCTGCCCGTGGCTTCTGTATGCACCTCGGAGGTAGTGTCTCGCTCCTCGATATCTGTAGGCGGAGCTTGAGGTACCGGTGATGAAAACGGTGTATAACGAATTCTGCTAAACTAATTTACAATCAGTATGTTTTCTAATATCATCCTCTTCCATGTCAAATGCTTGTCTCTTGCATGTCGACCAGCCTGTGCTTTCTTTGTGCACATCACGAATCATACTCGAGGTTAATCGGGAGGTTCTGACGGAGGAAACGAGAGATGAGGAAGTGATCGAATGGGCGAGCAGTGGAAGGAGTTGAGATGAGATCGAAGAGTGGAAGCGCTGGAGGAGTGGCGATCGTCCTGAGGTAGAGGGCTGGAAAGAGGAGATGAAGGATTTAGAGATGAGAGCTGGGTGATAGCTTGACTCCGTACTCTCGGCGGAGGCTTGGACGAAGCTATCTCTGAGTCGGGTATGATTTTGTTTCCATTCACCCTAAAGGCTGCGTCAGTCCTATTGATTGCCGAGAGGTAAGGTAATGGTCAGATCAAGACTAACCGCCAAAAGAGTAGAAATCGGTTTGTGAGCCTGGGATAAAACTTTCGGCATTCTTTTCCAAAGATTTTACGGATTACGAATACTCGTACCTCGAGTCTCGGTACTTGAGCCTGATAATCCACCGCCTCCGGCTTTCAACACAACAAAGGGCTGGCTTTTCCATTCTAGGGATCCAGCTCGTTTATCCGATCGCTAGCGCATGTCCCTTGAAGAGGCGTCTTCGTTACTTTCGATGTCTTGACCAGCACCACAGCTGCTCACAATCAAGCAGGATCCATGTATACGCCAAGCGCCATATCCTCCCCACCTCTAAACTCCCCTTCTAGCGCATCCAAGCCATTAAACATCTCGGCGATTTTCATCCCTCTGACTCTCTCCTCCTCGATACGCTGCCAATCCCAGACACCATCGTCGGCGTTTTCCGGTCTCAAAGAGGATTCAATGACCGCTTCCGCAGAAGTTGATGACAAGCTTTGCACCATCTCCGCCAAAGCAGGCTCGTGCGAAGTGCTCTCGGGTATATTGGAAGGAGTCGGAGGGTAGGAAGGCGTCTCAATATCTGCGGGCTTCGGAGGGACCAAGCCACCGGCCTCAAGCATTTGTACGGGAGGAATCGTGCGTCGCCCCACCTTGAAGACATACTTTGCAATACTTGAAGCGAAGATCTTTGGTGGACTCGACGCTGGCTCCTTGCCATTGGCCTTTTGCCGTTCGGTCGCCTCTTCCCTCTTCTCCTTCCTATTACCACGCTTAACCTTTCTCCAGGGCTGAAAAGTAAACCCCTTGGGCTGCACGGATCCTTTCTCGACGAAGTGGTTGATGACATAAACCCACTTCCGATCCCATGTAAGCAGCCGCGACCAGATCTCGTAGCCTTGAAATGGTTTAATCTCCCTTCTAAAGCTGCAATGCACACCCCCTAGTATTATTCCAAGCCTCCCTTGTCTCCTTCAACAGCAAACCTCTTACGCATGATAGCTATGCCACGACCAAAAAGTAAGGGGACTAGATGCGATCGGCCAACGTCAAGGTCCGTAAAGTAGGTGCTGTTGGATTTGTGAACGTTGAAGTCGCAGTCCATTAAGGTGTTTCGGGTCTTGATTATAGAGGGTTGGAATAAGGTTGAAGGGGTTGAGCGCGTGGGAGTAGGAGCTGGTGAGATCCAGAGATGGGTGATAAAGGCATTGAAGACTCGAAGCTAGAGTATGGCGAGTTAAAGTAAGGCCTTTCAGTGTTCGGAAAAGTGTACTTACGTGCCAGACAAGCGGAAGGTTCTTCAAGTTGAGCAGCGCAAATACAATGGCCAGAATCTTCCAAATGCCGAATCTTGCGACCAGACTGAGAGGATCTAGAAAAGCCATTGCTACGAGAAGACTGATACTGGGGACTATGATACTGGTTGGTAGAGCCATCATGGAAGCCATGAATTGTCTTACTAAATGCAGATACCCGATATATAACGCCTTGCAAGTTCAAGTGTACTGGACAGGCAACGTCTTAAGATGATCCACCATGAATCCTAAGGTAGGCCTTACCGCATCCTGCAGGCTGCAGTGCAGACCGGGCATTGGACTAAGGAGAGGCACAGCGGAAGCCATCTTGTAATCAAGACGGCGAGCGGCGTAATCATGATTCCGGCACGAAAGCGAATCATTCGAGAAGAAGTCTCCTGCGATCTGGAAACGATGGAAGACTGCAGGTGAGATCTGTTATCTAAAGATTTACCGAGGTTAAAGTCACATGATCTCGAGTCACTTTGCCAAGTCCCTTCATCAAATCCCGACTTCACGTGTACGGCTCCTTCAACCCTGAAATACTCCTGAGCAGTGACCGTAAGCATTATTGAGGCTGCATTAAGCTCTGAAAGATCAGGAACGTGACGCGAAAGCTGTTGTATGACCAGAGTGTCATACAACAAGCGCTTGAGCGTCATGGAGATCTACATTTCACCGAGGAGTGATGTCTAAGTGTCATGCCTGTCATGAAGAAAGTGTCTGCGATGAATTTGAAAAGAAAGTCTATGAGATGACGTGTTTACGAAGTACACAACATGGAAATGCTGATAATTTTTCTGTAGTATTTGGCTTCATCATTGACCTTTTCTATTAGGCCAAACACAATGGCAGCTGACTCTAAATCATCACGAGTGAGTGGCATTTAGATCTGGCTTTGGTGCATGCACTTAGGAAAAATCAGAAGCGAAGAGTGAGTTGTAAAAGGTTTCATTTAAGTCAGGTCTCCTAGGCTAGAACATGATTGCTGACAAGCTCTTAAATTATCTTTAGCACATTTCAGGGAGCTCCAACTCTTCAAACTCTTTACGCAAATGCGAAACCATGGGTAGACGCTTCACTCCTTCGCATTTCTTTCCTAACGGGTTTGAAAAGCACGACGTCTAATAAAGCTGAGAGCACATTGAAGAACGCCGTTGTCTGCAGAAAACGAGGTAGTATTGTTGGCGCCGTTCCGCCTAACACCCTCGTCGTTCATTGTGAGACTCCGAGCCCGCTAGATAAGAAGGCAAAGGTCGGAGCTCCCGTCGATAGCCCCATACGGCCCACCAGAAGCGGAGCCATTAGGCGCACCGGAGGTTAAAGAGCCACTGGTAGCCGACGACGACTTAGTATTGTTGGCGCCGTTCTGTCTAACACCGTCGTCGTTCATTGTGAGACTACCGAGCCCGCTAGACAAGAAGGCAAAGGTCGGAGCTGCCGTCGATAGCCCCATGCGGCGCGGCTGGTTTTCTTTTTAGAGGCTACCTCTGGCATTGGGGCTGCAAGGGTAGAAGCGTCACTGATAGCTTGTCTTATTTGTTCCTGGTACTGTTGGACAAACTCCCGGCTAATTGGCACGTTCCTTGAGCGACGTTGGCAGGTTCGGAATCATTGCGGGCTAGCAAATCGCGAGATCCGAATGGAACGGCCTTCATCCTCCCTAACTCATCACTGGTCTTGCCACTGATCAAAGAGCTGGCAGAAGCAGTGTTGCCATCGGTGGACAGAGCGTGTAGGGAGCGACTATGCAGGGAAGTGGCGGACACGGTGAAGATCGTGGCTGGCGAAGAGTTTCGTCTAGCACCCAATATCCATGACTGAACCACATCCAGGAGTCTCAAGAATCCCATCGGGGCAAGCAGCCATCAGCATAGGATGTACTGATATAACTTCACTCTTTTTCGAAAATCCAAGACCTTTCCTTTCTGCGTCTTGTGATCATTGTTAAACAGCCATCTCCAACTCCGTTGGTCAAAAAGGCTGACATGGAACTTGAAGGTCAAGTGTTGAATCCCGGAGTGGTCACACCAGGTCCATTGTGAGACTTCCGAGCCCACCAGGCAGGAACCCAATGGGTCGGAACTGCCGTCTGCTCCATACGGTCCACCGTAAGCGGAACCGTTAGGCGCATCGGAGGTTGAAGGGCCATTTCCTCAAAAAGGATTGGTAGCCGCGTGCTTGTTGTAGTCTTGTCATGGGTACCGTAGGAAGGCTAAGGAGAGAATCCGATGAAAAGGCCGCTTCAGCGGTACGGCTGTCGAATGGTCGGCCGGATTGACCACCGATGGTCTGGTTATAGCCAAGGGGCATACCCTAGCTGCCGTGGTCGACACTCCAGCGGACGACGATCTCGCCCAACCACTTCTTTTCAATGACAATCTCCTGGGAGTTGTCTTTTCGGGATTTCGTAACGGGCCGCGAATTGACCACCAACGGTCTGGTTATAGCCGAGGGGCATACCCTGGCTGTCGAATGGTCCGCCGGATTGACCACCGATGGTCTGGTCATAGCCAAGGGGCATACCCTGGCTGCCATCATCGACACTCCAAAGGATGATCTCGCCCAACCACTTCTTTTCAACGAGGATCTCCTGGAGGTTGTGTTTTCGAGGTTTCATAACGGTCTCCAGATCGACCACCGATGTCTGGTTGCAGCCAAGGAGGCAGAGAATGATGTGCGGTAGAAGATGTATAATAAGAGAGCTAAGAGGTGATGATATGCATATGGTGGAGACAAAGCATATCCGAAGGGCAGATTATCTCTCGCTGACATTACCATAGCACTCGCCTCGACTCAGCGCCAATTGCAGGAGTTGTAGCTGACCATTGATCGTGCATTGACTGACACTGCTTTGCCCGAAATTCGACATAGGAGGGTACCCACCAATTGGAGCCCCGAGATCTGAAGGTAAAGCGAACGTGCTGGGATGCGATTTGCCAAGTGCTTAGACAGACGGTGCTACACAACGAAGAAGAATGTCATTCTGCACCTTCGCTGGCAAGTTGAGGGCTGCTCCAATGGCCTTTTGACTGAGATCTGTCTCTCAGTAGAGGGCACTGGACTTCTTTGCTTTATTCCGAAGGCACCGTGTCCTTGGCCATCGTAACCACCAGAGCCGGCCGAGTCCTCCTGCTGCCGCTGCAAAAGGTTGCGGTCCATCGAGTGACTCAAAGCTTTACCTAGCTTCAAGAGATGTTGTCTTTGCGCATTGGCAACAATGACAATCGAGTCTTGGTTCGTTTCTTGAAGGGGCCGCCACCACACACCCATGGGGTGGCGGCGCTGATCTGGCGCATCGAGAGTTGGGTTGGTTCAAGCAGGTATTGTTGGCTCCACTGATTTCTAGTCTCCAATTTCCAAGGTAAGAACCACGAAGCCCTCTCGAGCGACGGAGCCAACCCCAGATGCGGGAATAGAACACTCTGTTTCAATACCCTATCCAGCTCGAAAATACTGCTGATTGTCAACATCTTCAACTCCGTTGAGACAGACAAGTGTCGCGGGACTACTTTCCCACAAGCTCTGTGGATTTGATCATGAGCAGGCCGCCACCACCCACCCATGGGGTGGCGGCGCTGGTCCCGGAGAAACTTAGAATCGAAATGAAAAGACCGTAGAAGTTAGAACCTGCGTCTTGATTCAACTTACATTCCGATTCATTAGTGGTCCTTCGTCATTGTGGGATGAATATCCGCGGATGGCATTCCTTCCTGGGAAGTGCGATTGCCAAAAATCTGAGATTTTCCGCAGTTGTTACTTGCCAGAATCGGCGGTCCTAAAGATGTCTCAGAAGTCCTTGTTCCCCTGGTGCCTGCTAGCTTTATGCGAGGTTTACGGAGATGGCACCAAAGCAGATCGCCAGCGATCGAGAATGTTTGACGGGCGTTCTCATTACTGGAATACTTTGTAGGTGTCATATATTTTCCCTTATTTGCTCTTCAGCTTTGGATTTCAAGTCTTCCTTAACTGCCTTCGTTCACTTGTGGGACTTGGGTCCAGCCCAAATCGCCTAATATTAGGTGGCCCGAGAGGACTAAAAACGAGACGTCTGGTGCTACTATTAGAGCAGCAGTACTCGGTAGTATTGTCCAAGGTCGAGACCACAGCAGGTATAATAATTATGTGTCATCCGAGAAGTCAAACAACCTCGTTGGTGCCAATCCCACCGCTCATGGGGAAGGCCTGCTCCGGTAATCGCGAGTCTGTGTTGAAAAGTTTTCAGTATAGACGAGAGAAGGCTAGCGCTCGGTATCTGTATGGTCGACAATACCGATTCACAGCAACAGAGTGGCAAATCCATAAAGCATCGTAATCGGTGCTATCCACACCAGTTGTCCGAGCAGTCCTTGAAGGTATGACGCTTTCTATGGTCGACTGCTTTGTAGCCGGGACGGACGAGGACTACAATCTTGCATTGCGTGTACTGCAGCTCTCGAGTTTCTCCCGTCACGCCATACGGACGAGGACTACAATCTTGCATTGCGTGTACTGCAGCTCTCGAGCTTCTCCCGTCACGCCATCTTGGCCTTTCCTTTGGGATTCGACTGCGATGCTTGTCAGCGACGACTTTCCGTGCGTTCTGCCGGCTGGCTCACCGAAATCCCACTGAGACTGAGAGATCAATGATAACCTCCGGATCAAGCTTGCCGATACAGTACTCTTCCGGAAAAGCCCCGGGACCAGCGGTCTAATCTGGCTAGGCAAATGGACCGAGTCCATCTTGCACCTTTTCGCGGATTACTTCTGTGAATATCAGCGAGGACGTCCAAGTTAGTCAGATCTCTCTGCGTACTGACCTCCCATACGCAATCAGCCTTCACCGCCAACGGACGGCTTGAGCTCGACATATTGAGTGCGTCGAGCATCTGGTATAAAAATAAAACTAAATATGACCTCCTATTTATCCAGGAGACATGCCATTTCCGACAGTGCAAGCCTGCAGTGTCGTCTCTGCATCTGCATCCCTGTCTAGCATGGCGAGGGCGACAGGCGTGTTACTGCATCTCTCGAGTTTCGCCTGGAGAGCCGCCGTTGATGTGAAGTGCAGGAAGAGAGCGTGGGCTGGAATTTGATCCGTGGTCTGGAGAAGCGCTCTGTCAGCAAGAATGCCTATATTATCAGACGATCGGAGGATACAAACCTGTCATACGCAACCCACACCACAGGCTGCCGTAGATGGTCGTTGAAATTGTTGTTTGCTGGCAACCATTGCTTTCGGTCTTTTGTGGGGAATGCGTGCCAGCGCAACCTCCAAGCGAAGTACATGGCAGAATTCTTGACGACAGAAGAGGCTGTTGCTGGCGTTCTTCCTCGAAGCGGGCAATGGCGCCAACTTCGGCTTGGTAAGACGGTATTGTTCCACTTCATGGTGCGCCGAGCATTGTAGCGGTTATCTGATCAGGACCAAAACCATCTGGATTCTATGGCCGCAGGCTAAGCCTTAGTCTACTGGACGACCAGGGCGCTGTCGAAGCTCGATTTTGATGCCGGTGACATAAGTCGCGGTTCCATCGTTATCAAGCTTTTGGCTCATTGTAGTCTCAGCGGCTTCTCCGTCTTTCAGGATTTTATCCAGACTTAGCAAGAGTGTGACTGTAAATGTGTCGGGCATCTCCTGCATAACCACATGTGGTTGGCCTCCATGACAGCGTAGGCACCACAGCCATCGGTTGTTGCTCTACGGGAGTCGCTCGAGGTCTCGGATATTCGGTCTGGGATGTTCATCCGGAAAAAAGCAAAGTCTTTGCCGCTTTATGCAAAAGAGCACCTTTCAGAGCCAGCTACTGCTCTTGCCGAGTAGTTACCAGACTCAGCGACTGACGTTCGGGTCTATCTGGAGTCAGGCATGCTGAGTGTTGCTGACTCTGCAGACGACGTACCTCGATCCCCGGATTACTCGTCGACTCCCGTTTCCTGAGAACTCGCATCCATATCCTCTTGACCTGCCCGGATACTCATCTTGCTAACTTCTTCATGAGGATGGTGAGAGTCTCGTACTGCCCATCTATGCAAGCAGTCTAAGTACGGTATCTTCAGAGGCATTAAGGACTTGGCAACGAGTCAGACAAAGTAAATATTGATATTCCTCCTCTCCTTCTTCTTCCTTTCCTTTCCTCTTTTTTTCTTCTTCTTTTTCTTTCTTTTTCTTTTTACTATTCTTCTTTTCCTCCTCCTCCTCCTCCTTCTTCCTATTCAGACCAGTGTTGTTGGGTAGCGATGATTCCGGCGGCCGTCTCAGCTGAAAAGCTCCGTCCTTGCTACGGACTCGTTGTCTCGCTGTATCAAGCTTGATATCCAGCGAGGCGCCAGAAGTTATGAAGTCACTGGTCGCAAGTACCATGCCCATACCGCCTGGGCCACCCGCACCACTTTGTTCTTCGGGCTCGCCGTTGTGCACATCCATTGGATCATTGGCCATTGCACGGACTGTTTTGGCAAACAACGTCAGTTGGTTGACCAAATAAGAGATTGGTGTATGGACTTACACAGCTGTTGATATACGCATGGACCAATTACCGCACTAAACTCCCTGCATCTCCGCTAGAGCGCGTTGGGATTCCTGAGACCTTCTCACATCCAGCGATTCTCGCCGTGTTGATTGCCTTCGTTGGAGGAACATGCGGGAGCAGACCGTTCGAGAAAGCTACTTGGTGTTCGCTTGAAGTCACAGTCTTAACTTCGTTGTGCTGTTCGGGGTCGCGAATACTCTTGACCACCCCTCCTTTGCGTCGTCGACCTCGAAGAAGACGGTTGGTGCAGGCTCAAAACACCAGAATCTTTGTACAGAGATATGGAGGAAGAACCCAGCATTATCATGCCCATAACGCCTGGGCCGCCGACGACATCTTGTGCCTTGGAGTTGTCGTTGATACTAGTGCCCATGCAGCCTGGGCTGGGCCGCCGGAACCACTCTGTTCTTTGGCATTGCTATTGATACACGTGCCCATGCCGCCTGGGCTGGGCTGCCAGACCACTTTGTTCTCTGGGGTCGCCGTTGGTACAAAGATATTCCAACACTTTGGTTGTTGAAACGCGGCTACAGACTGGCAGCGCCCAAAACAAGGTTCACTGCTCGAGGTTCGACATTGAGCATTACTTGGTGACACTCGCAATCTCTCAGGATAGGATCGAGCTCGCGTGGTGGTGGAATTCGTTGATGTAATGAGCTTGATTGCTAGCGCTCTTCGAACTGCGTCGTCATCTCGGGATCGTACTGCCCTGGTTCATGCGGTGGAAGGCGTGCTCGAAGTACAAATACCCATACCACTGGGCCGTTGCTGAGAGATCAGTCTACCCGACTTCTCGGATTTGGCTGTGTGAGCTTCTGGGTATGTGGATTCTTAACCTTCTGGACCTCATCGAACATAATTCTCCGGAAGACCCGAGGGAAATAATAGATGCATAGACTGCTTCTCGTCCTACTCTATATATCTATCCAAACCATCGCCGACAGAGACGTCCGCATGGCCCATCGGTATAACGAGCTTCGTGGCACCACTCTTGTTCTTTGGGATTGCGGTTGATATACGCATTGGCCGGTTGCCACAGTAGACTCTCTGCATCTCCGATAGGGCGCGTTGCTGCTCGCTTTCGTTTAATTCATGGGTTGAGAGCATGCCTGTACCGCCTGGGCTGCCGGCATCACTCTTGTTCCTTGGGGTTGCCGTTGATATACGCATTGGCCGATTTCCCCAATAGACTCCTTGGTCGGAGTCCTCCATATCATTGGATTTACGCTGTGGAAGAAAGAGAGAGAAAGAACGAAAGAAAGAGAAATTCCAGAGTTCAGGGCTCGGTGTCGTTTCTCCAGATGTCCCACCGTCGGCCCATTGATATAACGAGCTTCTTGGCACCACTCTTGTTTTTTGGTGTTGCGGTTGATATACGCATTGGCCGGTTTCCGCAATAGACTCCTTGGTCGGAGTACTCCATATCGTTGAATACAGACTAGGAGAAGAAAGAAAGAAAATCCCAGAGTTCACGGCTCGGTGTGGTTTCTCCAGATGTCGCTCCGCCAAGCGTCCAATGCCCAGCACTAGTCGAAGGTCGCTGATAGCGCTTCGTTTTCCCGCTCCGCAGCTGCGGTCGTCGGGTTTGCTTTCTGACTCGGGGCCTGACCGCTCGCAGACTTCCAGAAAGGCATGTTGGATCTTACTACTCCCGCTCTAGAGGAGACTTGCGTTGTTCATCGCCTTCGTCGTCGGAAAGATGCTGTTTCGGGTCCTAAGCACCATATGGCGCTGTACAAATTGAACAAACACGCAGCCCTTGATATAGAGACAGATGAAGAGAGGAGTTTGGCTGCCTATGTAGACGGTGTCAAGCCCTTAGAGCAGGCCCGATGAAGCGAGCAGGATGTGGGATGGATCAGTCGGTTGAAGTGTGCAGTGGGAAGCTATCTCCTGCAATTTCGTCTCAGCTGCTTCAGCACCCTGGTCCAGGCAGTCGCGGATCTTAACGTAAGTGATCTCACCAAATCCGTGGAAGAAAGAGCGCAGATCGTTCTGAGTTGTGAAACGAGTATCTCTTGAGCGAGCTGCTGAGAATACTGCACGCCACAAAGCCAAGAGATGATGTTGTCGAGATGAATAAAACGGCCCACTCGCTGCCGTTCACCGTAGTAGCCAACCGGTGGGGTTCCCATATACATTCAGCGGACGAACAGCTACAGATTACCATAGCACAAAATGTAATACTCTTTCCCCCGCTCCTGGACCAGGGAATGCCTCATTGGCTGCGATGCACCGTTGTAGCCAACGGGTGGGGTTCCCACATACATCCCCACGGGCGCTCCATTTGAAAGCTGTCAAGCTGAATCTCTATTCCCTTGGACTTAGTAAGGAATCTCTAGGAGCAGTGAAACTGGCTCATCGGCTGCGGTGCGCCGTTGTAGTCAACGGGCTGGGTCCCCATATACATCCCTACGGGAGCTCCTGGACCAGGAAGAGTATTTCTCGAGCCAGCTGTCAAGTCATACTGTACGCCACACACCTTATACATCTCCACGGGCACTCCAGGACCAGTGGACTGGTTCATAGGCTGCGGTGCACCGTAGTAGCCAACGGGTGGGCGGACCCATATACATCCCCACGGTCGCCCGGACCTGTGAATTGATTCATGGGCTGTAGCGCACCGTAGTAGCCAACGGGTGGGCGGACCCATATACGCGAGTGCTGTAGATGAATAGTGGATGGAGATGATTGACTTCTTGTGCAGATTGAGAGTTCCCGAAGTCCAGTGAGAACGTTCTGGATCAGTGAATTGGTTCATCGGCTGCCATGCGCCTTTGATTCATTGATAGGCTTGACTGCGCTTGACGTTGTTGAGCGCTCTGGAGTTCTTCATGACATTGTCGGGCGATCTGATCCAGTGAAGTCAACGACTGGGTTTCCCATATACATCCCCACAGGCGCTCCTGGATCAGTGAACTGGTTGATGGGCTGCGGTACGCCGTAGTAGCCAACGGGTGGGTTCCCATATACATCCCACGGGCGCTCCTGGATAAGTGAACTGATTCATTGGCTGCGGTGCGCCGCATTGCGACATTCAAAGGCTCAGACTTGTCGTCTTTTGAGAATATCGTCAGGAGAGCTGTCTTGAGGCGTCCATTCGGATTGAGAATTATTTCGGTACTGCGTAGCCAGCCGGATGGTTTCCCATATACATCCCCACGGGCGCTCCTGGATCAGTGAACTAATTCATTAGCTGCAGTGTGCCGTGGTAACTAACGGGTGCGATCTCCATGCGGCTTGATCTAAGTCGAGAGACCTCGAGCATGAGGCATCAGTGAACTGGTTCATCGGCTGCGGTGTGCTGTAGTAGCCAACGGGTGGGTTCCCATATACATCCTACGGACGCTCCAAGACCAGTGAACTGATTCATCGGCCGGTGCCCCATAGTAGCCCACGGGCGGGTTTCCCATATACATCCCCACGGGCGCCCCGGGACCAATGAATTGGTTCATGGGTTGGTGCCCCGTAGTAGCCAACGGGTGGATTCCCATATACATCCCACGGGCGCTCCAGGACCCGCGAAATAGCAGGAATAGAATACGAAATTGTATTCCGCCAATTTGCGACCAAGTCTTTTCCAGACTGTGATAACGGCCACGATGATCGCCACAAGACCAAACACTATCATTTAAACGTTATTGGCTCATCGGTCGGTGCGCCGTAGTAGCCAACGGGCAGGATTCCCATATACATCCCCACGGGCGGGTTTCCCATATACATCCCCACAGGCGGGTTTCCCATATACATCCCTACGGGCGCCCGGGGACCCATGAATTGGTTCACGGGTCGGTGCCCCATAGTAGCCAACGGGTGGGTAGGCGCTGTCTCAGATGATGAGATGATCAAAAGGGATGAGAAGGCGTCAAGGCGACAAGCTCGCGTTGGTCCATCTCGGAAGTAGATGAGCTTAAAAGATGAAAGAGATTGATGTTACGCCTACGACGCTCTCCAGAGATCTCCATTCAATCTTTGCGGTGAAGTCTGCAGGATATAGCTCGCCTCTCTCCGCCTTTGGGATGCGTGATTGCCGGATTTCATTGGTAAATCGGTAATCCAGCCATCAATCGTTCCGTATAGAAGGATCAGATCCCAGCGGGGGCTCCTGGACCTCCGCCAGGAGGCATGCCCATGCCGCCTGGGCCGCCGGCACCACATTGTTTTTTGGCGTTGCCGTTGATACACGCATGGCCGATTTCCGCAATACTCCTTACATCTTCGATCAGCGAATCGATGAAAGGCGATATCAATGATCGTCAAAAAATGCAGTATTGTCTTTCCCCGAGGTCGTTCGAGCCCGTGTGCATCATTGGGCTTTTCAGAAGTCCGGAGGACGCAATGGATGCGCGTTGCTGGTCGCCTCGGTCAAACACCGTAGGGGTGGTGGTCGTGATCGTGATCATGCTTATGCTGCTTGGTCCGCCGGCATCACTCTTGTTCTTTGGCGTTGCTGCCCCCCCCGGCACGTTCTTCGGGGTTGCGGTTATACGCATGGCCGATTACCACAGTAATACCGTATGGGTCGTGGTCGTGATCGTGATCATGCTTATACTGCTTGGGCCGCCGGCATCACTCTTGTTCTTTGGCGTTGCCGGCCCCCAACGGCACGTTTTTTGGCGTTGCCGTTATACGCATGGCCGATTACCACAGTACTCCTTGCATCTCCGAGTATAGTTGAGATTGTAGAAACGAGATTGAGTGAGTAAGGATTAAAATAAAAAGATCAGGTAGACCTTGAGCCGGGCGTTGCTGATCGCTTTCGTTGAGAAAGCAAGGCCCAAAACACCAAGGGTTTTGTACATAGCAATGAAGGAAGTACGCAGCACTAACACCATGCCCATGCCGCCTGGGCCGCCGGCACCACGTTGTTTTTTGGCGTTGCCGTTGGTATACGCATTGGCCGATTTCCGCAGTAGACTCTCTGCATCTCCGACAGTGCGCGTTGCTGATCCCTTTCGTGGGCAAAGCAAGGTCCAAAACACCAAGGGTTTTGTACATAGCAATGAAGGAAGTACGCAGCACCAGCACGATGCCCATACCGCCTGGGCCGCCGGCACCACGTTGTTTTTTGGCGTTGCCGTTGATATAGGCATGGGCTAATTGCTGGATCCATCTGCTCTGGAGGATGTTGAAGAGATCCAGCTGTGCGGTCACGACAGGGACTCCGGCTAGGACCTAGAACTTCGCGAGCTCCTGACGCAGCGAGAGCAGGCTGCCGGCCGATTTCCGCAGCAGACTCCCTCCTCCGATAGAGCGCGTTGCTGATCGTCCCCGGCTGAGAATCGAACGAAACCAGCCGCACGACGTACCTCTGCCGTGAAAAACGTATTGGTTGCGCGAGCTATTGACTCATTGCACTAGATAGCAGCCAAGGGGAGAGGAAAGGCGGCGATGTCCTGCACGGATTCATGGATTTTTCGGAGACCATCTCCTTGACAGAAGAGCCAATGACAGATATTTCTGTTCAGTCGGTGCTCCTTGCTGTAAAGCCTCCGTTACACTTTCCGCCTGGGCCGCCGGCACCACTCTGTTTTTCGGGGTTGCCGTTGATATACGCACGGAAGAAATCGTGTAAGATGTGGGCGTTGCTTCATGGTATAAAGGCGCTCAGATTGCGGCGTCTATATGATCTTTCCTTCGTGATCTGTTGCAATCAGGAGCCGGTATTGTGGCAGCGCCAGGCTTGGATGTATTGGGGCTGATTGCCGCAGTAGACTCCTTGCATCTCCGATAGCGCGTTGCTGATCGCCTTCGTCTGAGAAGCGAACACACCGCAGTATACTCCCTGCATCTCCGATAGTGCGCGTTGCTGATCGCCTTCGTCCGAGATGGGGCTCACTTATAACGAGGCGCGCTTGCCAGTAATCCATCAGCTCGCCGGGCGTCCAGTTGCAGTCTGTCTTCATGCTAGCGACCTTGAGGGACTGCTCCTGTGCCGGCTGGACCCCAGCAGCGTCCAATAAAATAAAGGGAGGCCCCGAGTTTTGAAGAGGTCCTGACCCACGATTACGCTGCAACTACTCGTACGTCAGTAGACCTTCGTCAGGAAAGAGCTGCTTGCTTACCCAAAACTTCTCTGGCATTGGACCATTTGTCGTCGAAGAGCCATCAGGACAGCTCGCAGGGGCCGAATCCCGCAATAGACTCCTTCATCTCCGATAGTGCGCGTTGCTGATCGCTTTCGTCTGAGAAGCGAACGACTCCCTGCATCTCCGATAGGGCGCTTTGCTGCTCGCCTTCGTCTGAGAAGCGAACAAAACCACGCCTTGCATCTCCGATAGTGCGCGTTGCTGGTCGCCTTCTTCTGAGAAGCGAACGACTCCCTGCATCTCCGATAGGGCACTTTGCTGCTCGCCTTCGTCTGAGAAGCGAACGACTCCCTGCATCTCCAATAGGGCGCTTTGCTGATCGCCTTCGTCTGAGAATCGAACGAAACCTCCCTGCATCTCCGATAGTGCGCGTTGCTGATCGCCCTCGTTGTCCGCACAGGAGTAAGCGACAATATTCTCATACTCTGCGCGATCGTGCCCGAACAGAGGAGCCACAAGAAGCGGAACAAACCAAATATTGAATGTGATATTCTTCGTCCATCGATGTGCCGTACATCATACCCTCTATCTAAACTCTTGAGCGCCTCGCTTGAGTGATCTCTAGGCTAGGAGACGATGGGCTATATCAGCAGGTGTGTAAGTTGGTGAAGTAATAGAGAGATGAAGGGAGAACTTACACAAAGTCCGAAATAGTAAAGGGAGGCCCCGAGATTTGGTGTGATCTTGACCCACGATCTGTGAACTGGCAGCGATGCCAGCATCTGGGCCTGTTATGCTGCCTTTGTAGGGCTCAGGCGATGGCTGGCTTTCCTACTTCTGTAATGCTGCCCAGCAGAGCCCTTGGTGGGTGGCTTTGCATAGGCGGTGCTCGCTCGCCGAAGCAATCACCAAAAGATCTCTATATAGAAGCCTTCAGGGGCAGTAGCTGCAGACCATGGGACAAGGAACGAATGCTGAGATCAGTGCTGGGAGCAAGTAGGGCTAGAATCTAAGGTCAGTACTAAGTTCCCTTTTGTGTTTCGTCTTTGAGGGTCATGATTTACCTTGGTCTAATATAGATGTCCCTGTCGCTTGCAGGAAAGAAATGATCCGGCGCTGCCAATCTCGGTAGCTCCGCCTCCGTCTCCAAGTCAGGTGGTGATCGTGGCGATGCTCGTGCTCTAGGATGCAGAGAAGGACGAGATGAATAGCACGAGAAGCTAGTCTACGTTCTCTGCGCCGTCGTCTCTTGTGTGCCGTTGCCCTCAGCTTCCAGACTCGTTGCACAGTGCTGCTGGCGCTGTATTCATGCAAGGGAGAGTGACCGACTCCAAGATGGCTCTGGAGACGGCAGCGAGCGAGCTTAGCAGCCTTGCACTCAGTCGAGGTAAGGTATGTCCTCGTTTGAACTACTCTTGTGTCAGTTGCCGTAGAAGCTGGGTCTGTTCTATTGGAAGGACTTACTATCTGCGGTGAGGCTGCTTTCGTCTCTTTGCTCTGGAGTTGGGAAAGAGCTGGCTGCGCTGTCAGTGTGCTGAGCAACAGAAGCTGCTCACCCAGTTAGGAAGCGGGTACTACAAGCAAGGGCGTGCTACAGGGAGGAGGACTAGGTGTGGGACTGTAGAGGCAGCTCAAGAGGGAGTGTGATCGTGAGGAAGCTGAAGAGTTTGCATGCGGGGGTAAGAGCTTACTTCAGTCTTTGTGGGGTGTGCTTCTCGAGGAAGCTGGGCTGAACAGGGAGCGACTACCTCACGCAAGGACTTGCACGAGGGAGGAGGAGGAGGTGTATGAGCGTGGAGGAAGATAAAGAAGGAGTGTGTGTGATCGTAGAGGAAGTGGAAAGGTTTGAAAGAGGTGGGGAGAGCTTAAGCAGTATTTCAGGGGTGTGATCGTGGAGGAGGAAGCTGGGCTGAAACCCCTGCAGCCGAAGACTAACTTCACTGCGTAGTGGGCACACCATACTAGATGCAAGGTGAGAGGAGTGATGTAGCGCGGTCTGAGGTCGCTGATGGTCTTGTGTCCGCTGCTGCAGCTGCTCGCCTGCTTTGTACGGGACTTGCCGCTGGGCACAAGCATGGATGTAGACGGACTGTATGGGTAGACGGTATAGATAAAGATGTACTGGAGTCTTATAGAGAGCTCAAGAGGAGTGCACTGGGTTGTGGGGGAGGACTGTCAGGTCTGTGATCGTGGTGGCTTCTGAGGGTATGGAAGGGCGCTAGTGCGGACGAAAGTAACATGCGGGCTTGGGGTGAACAACAAACACCATCGTTGCACGGTCACGGTCTACCAGGTAGAGATCAAGATCACAGTTCAGCAGATGGAAACGTTATTTTTGGCTATCTACTGAGCAAGTGCTGCCTAGTTAAGAGTACATGTAGCGAGATAGCTCTCAAGAAATAGAGTCACCATGTAAAAGCAGTCGATCTAATAGCCATGCTAGTGCCAGTCATCCATCGTTAACGAACATTGCAAGCCATTGTGACCATGTCAACATCTACACTCCTCCGCAAAGGACCATGGACGGATACGGTGAAGGAGGTTGGGTCCCTATGCGTTGGTCTTTGCAAAGAGTCAGCAAGCGGAAGACGGGAGCAGGAGCGGCGGCGGCGAGGGTAGATAGAGAGAGGGAGTGACTTACATCGACGACAGGCTCAGCCTCGCGCTTGAAAGCCTGGCAGTGGATCTGCCCATCGGGAGCCTCCCAGCACTTGGTGATTCCCTCGAAGCGCTTGCTAACGGAGCGTGGAGGGTATGGAGGGTTGTCACAGTGGACCTGGCCATTAGGATCCTCCCAGCACTTGACAATGTCTTCGCCGCGCTTGCTAAGGTCGGCAACGGAGCGTGGAGGGTAAGGGGGGTTGTCACAGTGAACCTGTCCATTGGGATCCTCCCAGCACTTGACAATCTCTTCGCCGCGCTTGCTAAGGTCGGCAACTGAGCGTGGAGGGTAAGGGGGTTGTCACAGTGAACTTGGCCATTGGGATCCTCCCAGCACTTGACAATGGACTCGGAACGCTTCTCAGTGGGAGAGAAGTCGAGCTGACGGACGGCCTGAAGGAAGGGGCGTCAGCGTTGTCACATTAGGTTGGTCGGAGATGACAGGCTTACCATGGATGGCTTCGGGCAGAAAGGTGCACCACACCAGTAAGGGTCCCACCAGATCTTGCTCTTATGAGGCTTCTTGTCTTCATCACGCTCGGTGATGACATTCTCAACAGGAGCGGCGTTGTCGTCACGCTTCTCCTTGGATCCACAGAAAGGTGCACCACACCAGTAAGGGTCACCATGATGCACCCTATGCTCTTCATCACGCTCAGTGATGACGTCCTCAACAGGAGCGGCGTTGCCATCACGCTTCTGCTGGAGGTTAGTAAGATTAGCTGCAATGTTTCCCATGAATGAAGCGGTAAGCATACCTTGGGTGGAAGTGGAGTGGGCCAGCAGAGAGGATTGTTATCGCAGTAGTGATGGCGACCCTTCTTCTCCTCATCACGAGCAGCTACATTGATAGCATCATTACCGCCCGAGACAACGGAGCCATACTCGAGATCACCACGAGCGGTGAGGTCAGAGTTGGCAACCGCCACAGGGGCACCAAAGACACCGGCGAGTCCAGTGTTCAAGGCTAAGAGGGCAATAATGATCATGGTCTTCATGGTGAAGGTAGTTGCAGGTTTTGTATTGTGATAGGGAGTTGAATGGCTTGTAAGACCGCGAAGGAGTCAAGGAGGAGTAGATGGACGTGGGAATTTGGGTGAGGAGGGAATATGTTTGGGAGAAGGAGGAGGACGGGCGGACGAAGGTATTTGTAGTCGGGCAATGACTAGTGGCATTCACATCTCCACTCACTTCCCACTTTCAGCCTTCACCTGACCAGTTTTCTCACTGATAAGACCCGGATACTCTGAATTCCGGAGGGGCAGGATGAGCTGGATCAAGGCAAATGACGTCCAGTATCCTCATCATGGTGGAGCTGAGAGGGGCAGGATGCTGAACGGTGAGCCAGGGACGGCTCCCATTGGCAGAAGGAGGGTCCTGATGTAATCGTGAGAGAGATACACCGCTGAACATCCGAGGTGATTTGTCAGAGACAGAAGAGCAGCGTCCTGCCGTGCACGTGGGTCAGCAGCGAGGGTCTCGGTCAGGGCAGCAGTGAGGGTCTGGATTCAGGCAGAAGGTGGAGAGAGAGAGAGAGAGCCAGTATGTCTGTAGGTAGAAGAATTGTTCATTGTGGTGTGTTATTTCTCATAGTGCCTGTGTCTGTCGTTCAAGAGTGTGAGATCTCATCACATAAGGTACATGAAGTAGCCATAGACTGCAGTACTATCCATGGGCAACACTATCTCCCGATCAAAGTACCTGTATGTAGTGTAAGGGGGTTGGAAGGGGGACAAAGGCATGTGGCTTGAGCTCCCCCGAAGACCATGTACTCAAGCGGCGTGCAGCTTTCTGACAGACCAGAATGAAAGAAGGAAAGTATCTCGAGGGTAGGTAGCAGCCTTGAGAAGGAGAGGGAGAAGGTCTCTCGGGTGGTATTCGGTAGATAGAACTGAAGCGTAATGAATTTCAAGAAGCCAACGAGCCGGCCTTGTTCTATTTCGCTTAGTAGCAGTGACTTTTCCTTCGTGTACAAAGAAAATCCCCCTGACGCCAAAATACTGAAAACTTCACGGCGGCAACAACCACCACAACAACAACGAGCAACGAATATTTCTTACCTTGCTTTACTCTGAGCCTTCAGTAGCCTTTCCTGCTTTCATCTTGACTTGCTCTTGCATCGTGACACAATCTTTCGCGGAGCCAGACAGGCGCTCGTTGTTAAGTCTCTGCGATCACCCCCTCGGAGTTGCTCAGCTCAACCACCTCCTGAACCATCACCAGCACACCAAACAGGTCTTGATACATCTTCATAGCATCGATAGGTACGTTCGATGGCCTTGCAAAGGACGTGTAGCGTAGTGGCTTTGTCCCTTCTGCCCACCTCGCCGTCCAAGACGCGGAGCACGTCACGCTCACTGACTTACTGACCCTCGTCCAGCAATCCAGCATCTCTACACAGTCATTCGTCCTATCGTTAGGCTGGCCGTTCTTCAAATTATTCGAGCTGTCTATTGATGCCTTCGACACTGTTCGACCTCCTGCGTCTGCTCGCCGCCTCTGTACTTGGGCAGTCACAGAAGATCCTCGCGATCACCTTTCGCATAGTGTGCCTCCTCCTAGTACTTGAGATCCTTTTCGCAGCATCACGGCGTCGCCGTCGAGCGCCCGTGTCTATACCTAGAGACTGTGAGTAACTCCTCCTCTTCCTAAAGCCTCCCTCGACTCGACGACGCCGGGGGTGTTTGGGAAAGACATCATGAGAGACCTACCACTTGCATAAGACGCATCCGCTACAGAACATGTAATGAATACAGTGAAAGAGATGAAAGCTAACAGTTCTTTGGAAAAAGGTACCTGCCCTACCGCTGAAGCGCGCTACTTCAACCACGTTCAGGGACACGGATGCCGACCGAGAGGAGAACAGCAAATGCGTTGGCAGTGATCCAGGACCTCTTACAACTTAACAGCTTTTACAGTTACTGTGAGTTATGTACGCGTTCAACGCCGAGTAAAGTAAGATCACTGACACTCCATGGCAGAGAAATCCAAGAAAAGAGGTGGAGGTTCCAGGCTAGCTCGAAAGTCTCTCGCAAGTCGCAGCTACCCAGCAGCGTATGGTGGCTGGCCTGAACAGTCGCATCGAAACTCCAGTAACCGCTCCTTCAAGTTTCGTCCAGCAGCACCAGCGGCGCCAAGTTCAAAAACCTACAAGACCGAAGACTCAGCGTTCCAAAAAGGCTCAGCAGCTCACTCACATCATCCTCTAAGCTCCTCCACATCATCCTCTGGATTCCTCAACCTTGATCATAGTCTCGAGATATACCCTCAGCGTATCGTCAAAGCGAGAGCGACACGTCAAGCCGAAGCGACTGCCTGGACCACACTCCTGCAGCATACAACTACCTTCGACCTCAGCCAAGCATACGCTCGCTAGGAACAATCACATCCAGTGGCAGCAAGCGAAAATCCGTTCAAGTTCTCGCGCAAGGAACAAGCCGCTCGAAGACGCCTGTCGGCCATAACTGGTGCTGGGTCGAGCTCAGAGCCAACTCAATGCTCACTTGACAAGTGCGCTTGCTTCCCACGTAAAGACAATAACCGACACGACCCTGAAGCTAAAGATGGCTCTGTGGTGGTTGGCTCAAGAACTTTGGCTCTGGCTCTGTATCCTCCTTAAGCCTCCTATATATTCGACACCCTTTCGACACTTTCTCTCTCCCTCTTCCAAGTCTAGACAGACAATCCATGCCCGCGCAACATGCTTTTTCTCATGTGCCGGCCACGTCAGACTGGGTGGATCCCACCATTCGCCTTCACCAAGATCACCACAGCTCCCAGTGCTCGTGAATGTGCCTTCCCTAAGATCACCACAACTCGCAGCGCGCATGAAGGTCGGGAATGACAATCATCGACTACCATACACCGTTCAGTCAAAGCTCCAATCAATTGCTGGTACACAGGTATTGGCCAGTGCAAAGGCTGAACGGGATGGTCTTTCAACCATTCCTGTTCGACGGGCGTCGCTGTCCATATCTCAAAGTCGTCTTACCCGTCTCACTCCGGCCTCTATCTTGCGCGCCCACCACGATCACCCGAGACCAACATTTGCTGGTGGACAGGTATCCAGGTGTGACTCTTGCACAAGACCAGTATCAACATGCCGCCGCCCAGCAAAACGCAACATTGAAGCTCATCCGATATCAGGAAGAGCCGACATCGAAGGATCAAAAAGTAACGTCGCTATGAACGCTTGGCTGGCTAATGCCGGCCTTTTTTTTTTTTTTTTTTTATCGGCCTCGCCGGACTGGCATGGGAGCCGGGGGAGGTATGGCCCCTTTTCGTGCAGGCGACTGGAGGTGCGGCTCCATCGTCGAGCCGTGTCCTTGACCGTGCTGCCGAGATTTTACAGCCCTTTCCTCCGAGCAAGAACAGGCCTCGTCCTGGTGACTGGAGTTGTCCTTCATGCGGCTTCTCAGACTTCCAACGTCGTACAGCTAAAGGTCTTTCACAAGAAGTCCGAAACACGTTGCGCCAAAGTTTATTCTCAGCTCAGGGAGGGGGCCCAACTGGAGATCCCATGGGTTACTCAAATTACGGATATTCCGCCGCATATGATGGCTCCTCATCACCATATGAGCCACCACGGTGGACATGGCATGGGTCACGGCCGTGGTATAGAGCGAGCAACGTGCATTGTAGCGAGTTGAAAGTGTGGCTCGGAAGGATGTGGCTACCATAACTTTGCAAAGAAACTCCGCTGTCTCCAGTCGTGCAGAGGCCGCAGCCGTGCTGATTCCGCCTTCCCATCGCCCATGGATCCACCTTCAAGCTAATGGGTGAGTCGTCCTCTCCGGTACTCTTTCAAGCACAGTTAGTGGATGGTATTCACTGCTTCCTTCTTCCGAACAAACAATATTGTTACTAACGCTGCGTATGTAGGTCTGTCGTTTGGCCGAGTGCATGACCGCTCTCTACATTATTGAAATTTTTTAAAGAGAAGGTAAGAGTCTCCGCTGTGGGGCCAGCCGTGCCAATGGGAGAGCCTTCGATGGCTGGTACACCTGGCCGGGCCTTTTGCAGCGGCAGCGGCAGCGACAACAGGAGGATTCAACACTGGAGGTTACGGTGGCCAAGGCTATGGTGGTCCTCCTAGTACGTTCGCTTTGCCCTCACTGGTGGGTTCCCTCCTAAGTCGAATCCGGGTGGCTTTTCAACGGGATTCCATATTTTCATGTACATTAGCAACTGAATGCATCCTATTTACTGATCCGATCCGAAATCTTTATCATTGCTTCCCTGAATCTCCATGCACATGGTCCGAAAAGACCTTAAACTATAACCCCTAGGACCTGGACAACGCTTTCGAGAAGAGCTTTCCGAACCAATTCGCAGTGGAGACAATCAACGTGTGATGAAGGGCAACGTCTCCGGAAAGGCTAATCTTCCGTATACACTGTATGTTTTCTTCCCGTCGGTGTGAATCATAGTCTTTGGAATGCTAGAAGGCATCTTCTGGAGATCTGTGAGAGTGCCTTAACTGACAGATGGTAACAGAGACAGCCTCTTCTTATTCTCCTTTGTGATCCTCCTAGTCCATCTGTCGAAGAAGAGCTGGATGAGAAGGCCGTGCTTGATCAGCCGAGACGTTGTTTGGCATGTCGTACATCTACCCCTTCAAGGTATGTAGCATGTAGTATGCTCAACAGCTCGCTCAACAAATATGCTTTCGATACAGATTGAAACGTACACCCCCGCAGTAGTTGAAGAGTCTGTTGGAAGTCGACAAGATGGAACTAGCCAAGACGTTCGATATCAGGGACGAGCTTGTCCTGGTAGGATCGCATGAGATTGGAGGACAGCAGCGTTATATGCGAAACGTTGCACAGGTGAGTAGATACCCTCTTTTGCCCAGTCCATCTATCCACGAGTCGTGGGGGCATATTGACTTTTCTCGTAGCTCGATGAGTGACGACGGCGTGGACATTAGAATTCCGGGGCAACTCAAGGGTCTGTTGAAATATTTGGTATGCATCTTCCATCTTCCACTCTTACCCGCCATAGACCATTGAGAGGCTTTTTCAGCTTCACAGACACTACTTAACCTATTCAAGTAGATATTGAAGACGTACTTGTCCAGCTGGGACCGTACGAAGTTGAAGATCAGCAGCATCATATCGAAAGACTTGTGCCTGTAAGTAATCCATCACGAGGTTGTGGGACGTTTCTGTAGCTGACTGGCCGAAGCTAGATAGCGTCGAGGATATATCAAGACGAATCCAAGGACAGTATACTTTACCTGCGAGGGAACGCTTACTTCCGAGTCTTTTAAAGAATCCCGATAAGGTCTTGGGAGCGAATTGTTCGTAAGCTCTGCTAATATTTCTGTCGGAGTCACGGAACAAGGTACCTTATCCCCATGCCTTAGCTTCTGGCCGTGAGCATAGCAGCTGATGAGTAATAGAGTAAACATGAACACTTGTCGCACCGACCATCTGGCGAGATGTTACTTTGATAGCGCGGCCAACAGCGATATACTGGCTCTGAGCTGGTTAGTTTCCAGTGTCTTATCATGCTGGTCCACACATGCCGCAGCGAAGCCAAGCAATGATGCTCTGAGGTTCAAAGGCTCACGGACAGCTTCGCGCTCCTCTTCGTGGCGTTGTCTTTCTCGACAGTACCACCAACGAGCTCATATATGGATTCAAACCCAGGGATGATGGTGGTCTTTCCAGCATCTTCAACGGAACTCTCTGCGACCTTGCGCAAGCATCAGGTCTTCCAAGGCTTAAGGTAAGGTGTCAGAAGGTTTATAAGATGCTGGCACTGAAGCTGTCTTAGGTTCTGTGAATGACTTTATTGGTAAAGTAGCCACCAGAGAAGTAATCCTGGACAACGAAGCAGCAGAGATGGTAGTTTCAGATAGCAAGAACATAAAAACCCCATCGACGGATCCTTGGCTGTAGGAGCAAAATTGAGGTAACTTTGAATACGAGTAATCGTACTCCTGTTACATATCGTTGATACTAATTCTCCTTTAGGTTTCGAAGCTCCGCACATACAGCACCAAGGACTGGCCGGATCCTTCCTGTTCTCCGCCAAATCAACTGAGACTCGGAGTGAACGTTACCACTTGATGTATCTACATTCCCAAGGGATCTCGGGAAACTTCCCACTGGTGTAGGACACTGGACCTTTTACCCTTTTGCTCCATAAGCAATGATGGTCCTTTTCTTTTCGTTGGTGCTTATGCAAGAAAAGCGCACGCTTGCAGAAGATGCTCGGACGTCATGCTCCTTAGGGTGAGTTCGAGGTTCATACCACTCGTGCTAGCGATGTTGACCTTCATGATAGAATCACTAGCCTCCTTGTTCGCGATTCCAAGCTCATAGATTCCGGCAGTCTTCTTGGTGTTTCTGATAAGACCGTCTCCGAGATCCACCACAAGATCTATTGCAAATCCAACTATTCCGTGTCCCGGATCAGGTCTGCTTGTGCACTCCAACTTGGAGACTTCAAGTCAAGGTACGAAATCTTTAGGAAGGTCACCTTCTTTGTCAAACGGCGCCTGGCTAACAGACAATAGTAGCTGCCGCAGCCTATTATCTGAAGCCAGTAATTCACAGAAGTTGCAATGCTGTCTCCGATTCCACTGGAAGCACCCAGTCTGGACATCCGAGACCAGATCGAGTGCTGCGGTATTTCCAGCAATGATAAGAGCGCGGCAACTCGCATCAAGATACTCGCCAATCGGCCAAGCGTCAAACGCCCGTTCGAGTCCTCTGCTTTGCTTCAACCAAGTCTAGGATCTACCTGCCGAGGAATAGTCTCCGGTACGACGAACTACCTGGCGTTACTGGATACGATTCTCCACGTCGGCATTACCGTCTGCAGCAATGACAAGATCCCTACGACTCGCAGGAAAAGTGTCTATGAATGCCAGGCTTTAGTGGAAATCGTGTCTCGAAGACTTTTCGTCCTACGAGTTACCACCGCTGCACATAAACCTTAAACTTATACCGAGCGTGGCTGAGCGCGCCAGGCCTGCTGGTTAGTACGCTTAAGCTTTTTCTTTTTCTTCCACGATTCTTGACGCAGACAACCCTCTCCTTACATAATTCTCGCTCGTGCTATCCAGCCTGCTTCGGCTAAGTCCACGACTAATATCTAATGAAAGGTTTTCGGTATGACGGCCCATACAGCGCGATAGAACACGAATCAACTGATGTCGAGACAGCCATGCATCATTTCATGCAGGTGCTTCGGCATGCGCAAATCCTGGCCGGCGAATATATTACGGGCGCTGGCCTTCCATAGAAGAGTCCGAAGAGAATCCAGGACTTGGTCAAGACGAGGGATGTTCGAAGTTGTCGTTGTGGGGAGATAGGCATCGTTGGCTAAAGCTCGAGAATCAGAGATACCACCTACCAATAAGTTGTTAGAAATCCAAGTTGGTTGTATCCTGGCGAGGTTGGCTTCCGTCTCTTTCCTCTAGGTCTGTTCATCCCCATACGTCTTTTCATCTCTTACAGAGGTCCCTTTCTTTACGCCGCTCGTTAGTCGAAGGTAAGTCGGCTTTCCCCGGTGGCTTGAGATGATCGGTTCATGTATGAGCTACCGTCATCTTGTCTGGTCCGAGATGACCTTAAACTAAAAGTTATGAGCTCGGACAGCCCCTGGTGGGTGCAGCTACCGTCGTCGGGAATCCCCTGGTGGGAAACCCTTCGGCGGTGGTTGGGAATGAGGTTTTGAGCCCGGATAGCCCCTGGTGGGTACCCCCCTACCGTCGCTGGGAATCTCCTGGCGGGAAAACCTCTGGCGGAGGGTGGGAATAGAGGTTATGAGCCCCGGACAGCCCCTGGTGGGTACCCCCCTACCGTCGCTGGGAATCTCCTGGCGGGAAAACCTCCGGCGGAGGGTGGGAATAGAGGTTATGAGCCCCGGAAACCCCTGGTGGGTACCCCCCTACCGTCGCTGGGAATCTCCTGGCGGGAAACCCTTCGGCGGAGGGTGGGAATCGAAGTTATGAGCTCGGCAAACCCCTGGTGGGTACCCCCCTACCGTCGCTGGGAATCTCCTGGCGGGAAACCCTCCGGCGTAGGGTGGGAATCAAGTTATGAGCTCGGCAAACCCCTGGTGGGTACCCTCCTACCGTCGCCGGGAATCCCCTGGTGGGAAACCCTCCGGCGGTAGTTGGGAATCAAGGTTATGAGCTCGGCAATCTAAGTTATGAGCTCGGACAATCCAGGTTATGAGCCGCAACCACCGACTACGAGTGGTCCCATCTTCATCTGAGTGAGGTTCCTCCCATTTCTCGCCCGTCAATCGCTGACAACAATTGCACCCAGAAGCCTGCTTCATAACAAAGTTCCCTGGCCAATATTTTGTGCTGCTCTTGAGGTAGAACCTGTTCAATCTTCTGCACCAATAAAGCATAATTTGCCATTTCATCTGCAGGCACGAGCCCCGGCCTCACCACGTCGTGCCATGGAGAAGGCAATCACGCTCGCAAAGAGTATATCGCTCCTTAATTCGAAAATCGCAGTCACCCCAAGAACATCGGGGTATCTTGACTCGTCCTATGGATGCGTATGCAGACGTGACCGCTTTCCTGAAAGAACGCAGTGAGGGAAGCCATCGCTCGGGTTCAAACGGGACACCACCCAGAGCGAACTCGAAAAGTTGGTTCACGCATTGCGGTTCGCCCTCCGGTTCGTGCGTACCGATTGCATTATGTCAGATACCCGTGCGTGAGGCTGACTGTTATTCACAGCTCCGAAACCCTAGGAAACACTTGGAGCCTTTACCATCTATCCCTAGATACATAATATCTTCATATACCTACGCAGGACATTCAAGGTTCCGACAACGATTGATATCAAGATGAGCGTTCAAAATTACGACTCGTTTCAAAACCAGCCAGGCCAGCAAGGATCTGGCACCGTTGGTCCTGGAGACCAACAACCGCAAGATACTGCAATGGGTGATCAGATGCCCGAGAACGCTGGTCAGCAACGCTGGTCTGATGCCCGAGAATGCCGCTCAACAACGACTCGTTTCAAAACCAGCCAGGCTGGTCCTGGAGGCCAACAACCCCAAGACTACAATGGGTGGTCAGATGCCCGAGGCAATAACCGCAAGACACTATAAGGGTGGTCCAATGCCCGAGAACGCTGGTCAGCAACGACTCGTTTCAAAACCAGCCAGGCTGGCCCTGGAGGGCAACAAACCGCAAGACTGCAATGGGTGGTCAGATGCCCGAGAATGCTGGTCATCTCCGCGATGTGGAGTTCCGTGGTAATATCGACACCGAAGATGCTATATACAAACAAGGTTCTCGAAATGCTGGGAAAACCTGGCACCCACATGTCTGGGCTCCCATGTCTGGGCTCCCGCATGACACAACCCAAAGCGAACTCGAAAGTTGGTTTACGCAATGCGGCGGGTGCCTTTCGTGCAACCAAGTGTTTTCTGGGTGGATACTGCTCGACGCAAATCGCACCGATCACACTGGGTCTAATTAATTTTAAGTCGGATACTGTTCGACGCCAGGTTTTTTTATCGCGATGGAGTTGATGGAGCTTGGTTGGATACCGCTCGACGCAAAAGCCGCCGATCGTTGCGAAGAATTTAAAGCCGGATTAGATACTGCTCGACGCAAAATCCGCCGGAAGACGCCGGAAGTAGCCATTAGAAGACTTTAGGAGATATTGGACGGAAGTCTTGCCATTAAGTACGTCCTCAGCGCAAATTTGGTCCTTCGTCCAGCATCCAGTGAAGTAAAAGTCCCAAAGCCAAGCAGATACTTTTCCCAGCAAGAGAAACATCCTAGGTATGGTCTCAAGTCAAAGCACAAATGCTCCAGCCGAACTCAGCAGCAATGAAGGCAGTGAAGCAAGTAATTCCGATCGCACGTTCTCTTCAGGATCCACTGTCCCATCAGCCAACTCTTCACTGTAGACCGCAGACAGTTATCGGGCTGGGAGACGCCAAGGACTATGACTTGAGTGGTGGTTGGCGTGCTAGCCAGGGGTGCTAATGCAGGGGAGGCGCATCGGTTTCGGGAAGTGCTCGGACGATCTGCCGCTATGTTCCATACGCCTGCTGCCCCTTGCTTCCTGGTCTTTTTTTGGTCCGTTTGCCCCATAAGAATGCAATTCTTCTGCAAAGGCTGCACCGCCTTGGATCAAGATTTGAGATTGCTCTATCTGCGGCATGACATCCATTTAGGTAAGTCCGTCATCGATCTACGGGACAGATTGCTGGAGTATTAGCTGACTTGCCGATCAGCAATAGCGTTGATGGCGGTATTGATGAGGAGGAAGATGAAGAGATGATAATGAGATGAGGAGGCGGACAATCCGAGAAAATGAATCTGGAAGGTATGGAAGCCATGGAATCCAGTTTGAAGAGTGTAGTCGAAGCTAGGTTACCTTGTACGCAGCTGCGAACGAGACGAACAATTCCCAAGCATATTTCAAACGTATGGTAGCACTCTTGGCAAGGCGAGAAGCACTCCCACGAAAGCCGGCGACCCCATCTAGAGGGTGTAGTCGGCTCCAGCGAAGACAAATCCGAGAAAGACGAGTCCGAAAACGAACCGTGCCCAAAAGCGACCTTAGCAGCAAATGGACCGACAATGCAACACACTGCCCGGTTCTTGTCGCAGATGACTGCAAGTGGCTTTCATCCGACCTTCCATGGGGACCAGGCATGGCTTCGTCGAAGAAAATTCTCACATCCACCGGCCTGATAGCTATCTTTACGTTGTGAGAAGCCCTCCTCTCCGCGATACCTACGAGTTGTTGCATCCAGGATAATCACTAATGCGGGAGGTTGTCTACTGTCAAACGATTTCCCAGATCCTGTTCTGCGTGGATCGTATGGAGCACGAGTCTTGAACTATGTCCGCCGACGGAGCTCGCAAGTCGAGAAACCTTAACCCAGACTATCACTACAAGGTTGCTGCTGGTTACATCCGCGGAGGAAGCCGACCTGTCTCCTTCGCGATGGCGCTCATAGAGCCAAGAAGACCTGCATATGGGAGATCCACGGTGGGATTGCGTACTCTGTCATTGTTGTTAATAACGAGCATTCCGATGTCGACAATGGAAGTCCACCAGAACCAAAAGCAACCTTCGGCAAATACACAATCCGCGGTCGAGAAAGCATCCTCCTGGCTTCTTTGCAAAGTCACTGTCGACCTTGGACAGACAGCGTCTGAGTGGTCCGGTGGCAGCTTTCGCAGCGAAGCCTACAGCCCAGACAACGCTAGTAGTATATCAAATTCAGCATTGACTGCAGTGGATTCTAAAGGTCCAAATCCGCGCCGAAAGGCCCTAACGCTTAATGGGGGTGCCGCTGTGGTTTTGGTTTATTGCAAACCGGGACCTAGTTTTCAATATATGTAGTCGGAGAGTATCTGTTGACCGAGCCATTGAGGAAATGCACGCCATAAACCTAACGGTTATTGCAGAAGCTTGTGGCTTTTCTGTTGCAAGGTAGTTGCTTGATCAACTACACCTGTTCTATCGATCAGGCTGATCATCGAGCACAAAAGCCCTAACGCTCAATGGGGGTGCGGTCGTGGTCGTCGTTTATTGCGAAAGCCCGTAGTTTTTACCACTTCCTTGGCCTCTGCGAGGAGTTGACTCTCAGGGAGGGTTCACCTGTGCTTGCGGAGTTCAAAATCGACTTCCTCATCTCTGGCGACACATCATCGACAAAACTAGAGCGGTCCTTGGCTGGCGATCTGGTTGTTCTTTTTCTGGACGGGCGGCCGCCGATCAATACTTTCCGCAACCAGTCGGCGAGAACTCGGCAATTCTCCAGCTTGGAAAGATACGGGGATCCAAGGACATCGACTCCAAACCTGTTTCCAATATAGATGTCGTTTGTAGATGCTGATTGCGAGCGACGGCGCACCGCCCCGACTCTTCTTTTGGTTTTGTGCTCCTGGGGTTCTGAGCTTTTTGTTGAGTGCCGAGACCGGAATCTAGGTTTCAACATGTGCTGTTCCGGTTTCAAGAAGAGGAAGTCAGATAATCATGATTGACATAGCAATCAAGGAGTGTTGGTTGAGCGGGCAGCTGAGGATACTGCACGCCACGAAACTATCCTTGCTTGTGCTCGTTGATTCCTCTGGTGGGAAGCGTTATGCGGCCCACGGCGCACCACAACCTATCCTTGTGCTGTCCCTGGGCTCCTTCAGCGGATGCAAAGCGTTGTGCGGCCCATGGCACATCACAACCTATCCATGTGCTGCCCCTGTGCTCCTCCATCGGATGCATGACGTTGTGCGACCTAAGAGGCACCGCAGCCAACGACGCCTGATCAAACTCCCGTCGATGATGAAGTCAATGAGGAGTCTAGGTTTTACGGAACTCCTTCACAAGACGACGCCAAAGAGCACCAAGCATCAAAGCGGGAAGGAAGTATCTGCTCCTGCCTATTTTCTCAAAGGGCAATCATTGGGCACCTATCGACCAGCGCCGCCATCTGCGCGGGTGCCGTCTGGTTGCGGATATTTGGCCCGTTGGCACATCAACTTCACTTCCTGGGTCGTGTGTCTGCTTTTCGGACGGAACTAGCTCGCTGGCACGTCAACTTTAGTGCCCGGTTCGTCTCTGGTCTCCGGACTGCCCAGGCCTGCTGGCAGGTCAACTTCAGTGCCCGGGTCGTCTCTGGCCGTCGGACTGCCCAGGCCTGCTGGCAGGTCAACTTCAGTGCCTGGGGTTGTGTCTCGCTCTTTAAAAGGTCGAATGGCAGCAGCCTACTCGAATGGCGAACGGTGAGTCCTCTGTTTTGTTCTCGGCTTTCCCACCTCTTCCCTCCCCATGAGTTGTAGTGTGCGGAGCTGATACATTGTGGCTTGTAGATGGTTGTGTGCCTGGGTCTGGCTGTGCTGGATTTTATTGGGGGATGGGGGAGGCGGGAGGGAGGTCTTTGGGTTTTTGGCACTGGGACTGTTGTTAGCGAAGCCACTCCAGCTGAGGATGCGTGAGTACTCATCTGCCTTCCGTCCCTGAGTCCCTAGTACATCCTCATCGATACCGCCGATGGTGTAGTAAGGTAGTGTGGTGAGCTGACCCCGACCGGTCTTAGAGATTTGCGCGCCCGCCCTCGGTCAGGACAGATTCTGTCGACGGTCTAGTGCTGAAGTATGATGCTCCATCGTGTCGATTCGATACTACAAAGGAGGTGTACAGCAGACCGCTCTCGTCCTTGATTCTGCCATGGTGTGTGGGTGTTGGAGAGGGGGTGTGGTGATCGTGGGTACAATAAGTAGCCCGAACCAGTGCTCGCCCATGGGCAACAGAACACCTCAGTTAGTATCTTTGCCCGGTAGAGAAGCTAAGGCAATAAACTCCTTCAAACATACATCATTGCCCTCATCTCATTTCAAGGACTCAAATCGTCGTTGAAGAGCGTTGCACATGGGGAGAAGAAAACTAATCTTAACCTTGGCGAAGGCAAGCTCCGTAGTGACGTTAGCGCGCCTTGCTCAAAGCAATGACAGTCTCACCAACGCCTCCCCTTCGATTGAGACTTCTGCACGATGAGTACCTTGTGCTTACTACTACTGACTCCCATCAGCTAGTGTACAGGAGTCAAAGATGGCATAGTGGCTGTTTCCGGTGTTGGTGCAGGGCTGCCTTGGTTGTGGTACAGGGTTGCTGCTGTGGTGCTGAACGAGATCCAAATAAAAGCAAAGCAAACCCCTTTAGACACACCAATCGGTTCCCTGGATCCATCTAAATTTCTCAGAGCTGGACTACTCATGATGGGATTCTGGGATGGCAACCGGTCCTCTGCTTGGGATAGAGGGTTTGGGAGATGCTCTCGGGTGTTTGCATTCAGTACAAGGGCCCGGCAGCTGATTTGGCCTACAGGAAAGAAGGGGGTATCGGACGGTTTTGAGCTCATACTTGTGATTTGGGGGGAGACTTTGGAATGCCAACTTGGAGGGCAAGATTGGGTCAGTAGTCACCCTCCTCACCTCTTGAGAGAGAAATCACTGCTGATTACTCTCGGATAGGTCTTGAAAGTCTTCCCAGCAGCGCACAAACAAAAGGCAGGCTTTCAGAATTCAATCGGGCGGATTCTTCTGAGTTGGACTTTTGGACGATATTGTGGCAGACCTTTGCGGCATTTGGGTTCTGCATCTTGTGAAAGAATCTTAGGATGAGGGAGGGGGATGGGTTTGTGAATGTCTGGGACTAGGTTGAAGGGGGCTTTCTGGATTGGGGGGACTGCATATGCGGCTAGGATATTCACAGAGGTCTGGCGCCGACTTTGTGCATTTTGAATTCTCGGATACCTACTTTTATGTTTATTCTTGTGCACTTTGTGCTTACTCTTTCTTTTTGGCTGAGTTTGGGCAGAAGAAATCAGCTCCCAAAGGATATTTTGAGATGATCTCTCTTTGCTTAGTCTCATATCTCATACTCATACCCACACTTGTGAACCTTGAGCATGCCTATCAATGAGATGCGGAGTTTGTGGGGGGTTCTAGGGATGCGGTCTTCAATTTTGGACATTGATGCTATCGTCCCGACGGCTTACTAAATGTTGAAATCATTTACTTTATCGATGGCGAGTATTTTCGCTTTTGGATAGTTTTCCTATGCTCCTTGCAAAATAGGATCATCACTATCATTTTCTATGCTGTAATAGCACATGAGCATAACTTCTTACCCACATTATCAGGAAATGAGTATTAAGAGAAAATTAAACAGGTCATTCTGGAAAGTAAAGAATCTCTAAGAAAAAGCTTCCACCAGATTCTTGATATATCAACTGCTGTAAAGTCCTTCAAGAGATCCGATCTCGAACAATTCACCGTCTAGTTTGGTCTGGTTTCCCTAATCCTTCTCATCCTCGCTACAGTAATTATGGAGTTTTCTAGATTATTCTTTCATCCTGATATCGATATATCCCATCTTCATCCACCACCCTATCTTATGAAAACAATGCACCAATTGCCCAGTCCTCCAACCCTCTCTACATGGTCTCGGCGTACAAGAGACTGTAAATTGGTGAACGATCCTGCTTGCTTCATGATAATGGCGAAACTGAAGAATTAACTTGACACATGTCTATCTGATAACCTTTGCGAAATTGGCGCGTGATTCCTGTTCCAGATGACATTTAACTGAGAGATAGCGGGAAACAGGCCCGGAAGAGCCCCTAGCCTTTTCCGCTGCCCGGGAACCAACCCCTAGGCGGAGAATGAGAATCGGAAATGCTAACCTTTATCAGGGCATGGGTGGAGAAAATGTGCTAAAATTGGGCTCTCAGCAGCAGATAAAAGTATCCCTGGGGAAAGAGGGAGGAGAGCTAGCTCACACATTCTACAGGTCAACGAATAAAAATGATAGAATCACGATAAGACCAAAGTCAATCGACGATTCGACAGATGATCAATCACGTTTAGTTGGCCTTGCCGAATATGGCAGTCTTACTCTCCTCATATAAGAATGTATGTTTGGGTACACGCAAATCGGTTTACAAAAGAACCACCGCACGCGTTGCCTACTCTGGAAAACGAAGACATAGTCATTCCCATTTTTCCTCATGAGTGAGCACTGAGTAGACGGGCTGAATCGCGTTTCCAGCGCGAGCTGCCTTCATGTATGAAATGAAGGCTATGAACAAACGCGGGAGTTGGATCCACCATTAACGGCCCCAGTATTGTTAACCCCCGTATTCATGATGAGCCGAGAACACTTCCCAATAAAGCACTCCACACTCCTTAGCATCTTGAAATCCCCGCCCCTAATCAACCTCCCTCCCGCGAAGTTGAAGCCGTAATTGTAACTTCCTATACCCAATTCCCCCATCCAATCTCCCATCCCTGGCCCGCTTTTGTGCCTCATCAGATTGATCCTATCAGTCAAATCATCAAGACACTTAGACCAAGTCAAACCCAATCAATTTCGCCGACTCCATCGGTTTTAGGATAGTGCCCCACCTCTGCCTCCCACCCGTCTTGAACAGTATGGCAATGCTGAAGCCGATATCACGGCGCGCGCGGCTATTCACTTTTGGTCTTTTTTTTAGGAAGGGGGGCTTTCCAGTGGCTTTTGATTTGCAGCATTTTTGTCTTGGGATCGTGTGATAGGGGCTTTTTCATGGAACTTGTATAAGGAGAAGGGAAGGAGGAGACTGGGGGAGAGATGGGTCGTTTGGTTCGGAAGAGGGGGAAGAAATGATGGTTGAGGGTGTTTGGACTCGAAGTTGGGATAATAATTTGAGATATCCTTTTTCTTCACTTGTTTCTTGATCAACGGGGTTATATACAATTCTCGTGACCGCTATACGCCCAATAGGCGGCTCTCCAGACTAGTTGCGTGTAACGGGATGGGGAAAAAAAGTCGCCGAATGTGGAGAAAAGGAAGTTCCAAATATACTTAACACCTATACCAATACTTATCCTCTCGCGCTTTTACCTTTATCTGGCTCCTCTTTGTTCTTGTTCTGGTGCTCTTCCTGGTGTTTCTTGTGATGCTTGACTTTCCCCGCCTTCTCGTCTCTGAGCGCCTGCTCGTGGGCTTCTTGTTCTCGTTCCTTCATTTTTCGCTCTTCGGTTTCGATCATGTCTGTTGTGGCTTTAGCTTGGGAGCTTTGCTCTTTTGAAGGGATGACGCATATGTCGTATCAGAACAGCTAGAGAGTACAAGAGGATACAAGAGAATACGAGAGAATACAAGAGAAGACCGGATGAAATAAAGCACCTACCCTTCCACTGATCCTCCCCCGCATACTCCTCCTTATGAATCCTCTTCTCAATAATATGCCTATGCGTCGGATCCTCCGGATCAACAACCTTAATCGTCTCATACCGTCCCTGCTCCTTATTGCGATCGCCAATCTCAAATATCGCCGTCGCGATCAGCACCGCCACCGTCAGCCCCTGCGCGTACACCCTCGCTTGCACCAACTTCTGCTGCGTGGAGAGATAGGGGTTGCGGCCCACGAGCCCGAGCGCGATGGCCATCGAGGCTACCCAGGACCCGCCCACGATCTTGTACCGCTGCTCGCGGCCGAAGTCCATCATTTTCTCGTAGGCGCTGCGGCGGGAGAGGGCTTCGGCGCGGGCGCGCGAGGTTTCGTCTTTGAAGCCTTCGTCCGGGTGTTTGGAGGCTTCGTAGGTGCGGGAGTAGTGGTCTGCGGAGACGATGGCTGGATGGAGAGAGGGGGGTATTAGCCGAGTTCTTGAGATTCTGTGCTGACGTGCCCGTTCCGCGACTATGGAAGCGTCGATAGTCATTCTTGATATTTTACTTTTCCCTCCGTGCCTTCGACTAAAGCTCTTTAGAGAGAAGCATAAATTCTCCCAAAGTCGGGTATCCGCTTTCCCATACTCTCCCCATATCTCACTCATTGACTCAAAATCCCAAAGAAAGGAGAGTATCCCATACCGCTAAACGTCCCCGCCGAAGTGATCAAAAACGCCCGCAACGGCACCGTCAACTGCCTGAAAGCCGGATATCTCGCGCCCGCGGCATAGACGCCCACAGCGCCGAGCGCAAGCCCAGCGAATCCGCCACCGATTCCACCTATCAAGGTAGCCCTACTGTGCATCAGCATGCCCCTTCTTTTCGCAATGGACGGTTTGAAGTCTACTTATAGTGCTCCTGCTCTTCCTCCTTCGTGAGGATCTTCATTGCGGCGGCTCGCCGAGGAGTGAGAGGGGGTTGAAGAGAGCAGGAGCTTTAGGGAGGGGTTCGCGAGGTTTGTGGATGGTAAGGGGTGTCAGACAGGGGGCAAGTTATGCATTGATCTCGTCTGATAGCAAAGAAGTAATTCATGACGGGATGTGAGGATCCCCATGTGGATGCGGGAAGTTTGGCCGGTGACGTCGCTGCTTGGCGCCTCGGCATAGGGCTGGGAGATAAGATTGGATGTCCTTAGGGTTGAAAGGGTATGAGGTTGACGGGATGATCCAGAGTCTGAAGGTCTGGATGCTAAAGGCAATCTCGGTGATAATGATACCTTCGGCCCTCGTCTTCCTTCTTGCATATCTTAAATAAAGCTTCTCTGAACGTGTTACGGGGGATGAGTGGATTTCGAGTCAATAGGAATACCTCTGTGAGAACAAGTCCAGAGCAGCTATTGAATCCTACTTAGGCTGGAGTAGTCATGTACAAGAAACAAATTCAAACAGACCAATTAGGTATCCTACACACACTTTCTCTCGTCATATCTCCTCATCCTCTCCGTCCCCGACTACAGCTTTCCCATGCCCGTTCAGCTTCTGCATCCCAATGTCGTCACGCCCAGACATTGCCATCGCCTGCCTGCCCGTCTCACTGGTTTCCAAGAACTCTCTGAGACGCTTCTTACCTTCCTCGATAGCCTGCGCCGAGGCTGCGTTGGCCATTTGGAACATCGGGCCCCAGAGATTAAGGGTGTATGTTACATAGGCGCCGGCCCCCAGGAGGAGGAGAGCTGTGAAATAGAGGGGATTACGAAGGACTTGGAAGATAAGTTAGTAAGAACATTCTACTCAACGGAACGTTTGGGATAGTAAGGAGTGTGTAGGAAGACTTACCTGCGATGATCTCATTCCATCCGAGCAAGAGGAGGAGAACGTAAAAGTAGACTGGGACTTGAGTCATCCCTCCAATGGCACTGCGCTTGGCTTCCACGTAGACGCCGTCGGCGGTCTTCTTGAAGCGGACTGTGATGTCTTGGCGTTTGGCATCACTGAGCACTGTCATTTCTTCCTCTAGACTCTTGCCTTCGTCTTCGTCAACGCCGCCTATGGGTGTAAGATCTTCTTCGTCAGCGGGCGTTACAGAAGACGGAGCATTCCCGATCCAGTCATCCAGTGGTGGCGGATCACTAGTATGTGAGGATTGGAATTTTGAGAGAAGCGGTATCAGCGTCAACGTAGACTCCCGTGCCTTCGAGTAGATTCCTTCGATGTCATCTGTCGGCCGCCATATGCGCGGGACTCCAGCTTCATCGTACCGAAACTTGTCCTCAAAATTCTCTCGCAATTTGAGTAGAAGGTTCCCCTCCATCATCTCTTCATCGATCTTAGCTCGAAGGACGCCCCAAGCCTTACGGCGCAGGCGCCAGAGACCGACGTCAACTTCGGCTGAGCTAGCATCGAAGCTTTTTGCTCTATCGGTAAACCTTCGCTCGGCTTCTTGTACAGTCTTGGTGAAGACAGCCCAGATGCGATCCCAGATCTCTTTTTCAGGTTGTCTGTCGCCGCTTTCAGGAGCACCAGACCCACCTCGGCCAGAGCCTAGAGCGTTGAACTCAATACCGATAGATTCACCTAATCGCGATCGCACCCAGCGCTCGACACGTGTAGCTAGACGGCGCATTTCCTCTCGCCGAAGGCGACCGCTTACTTCGTTGAGATCTTTTTGGTAGAGCGACATCTCTTGTCTGTAGTTGCTCCATGGGGCACCCTCAACCAGCACGCCTCTAGCTTCTTTGTCATACTTTGACAGCGCGGTTTTCTTCTCCCGATCTACAATCTCTGCGAAATCATAACTTGCACCTTTCTTTTGTCCCGCCTTGACGGCTGAACTGACCGCTTCGCTGAACTCGTTGACTCCAGACTTGTGGGCTGCCGAGAGCTGGCCCTGGAAGAGGATCTTCAAGCGGCCATCAATCTTGTTTTCAAGTTCTGCGCGCTTTCGACCGTAGACACCCTTGTGATATCTACTTGCTTCGGTCTCGAAGTTCTTGACTGTCTTCATCCTAGCGGATCGCATTACTGCGCCAAGCCCCCCCAACACTTGCGGGTTCCCCAATCGAATTCCTTCGGCTTGTTTATTCTCGAAGGGCACGATGGCTTCATCGAATGCGACTAGAACTTCCCTTGAAATCTCGTCGCACCGAAATTGCGCCATCAATTCTTGTTGTGTAGGCAAGTCCAGATCTTTGTTGTTCACTATTTGATCCCAGACGCCCTCAGCATAAATGGAGAACCCGTCGGCCGGTATTCGACGATGGTACTCCGGTAAGAACACTCCTCGGTCTAGTTCCTCAGCGCCCTGGAGTGCCTCTCTTCGTGAATCTCGTTGCCCTTCTCTGAATCTAGTACGAAGCTGCGACACTTCTGACACGAACTTTTCTGGCTGTAAAATCTTATGTGGTAAGGTTACAAAGGCTAAGTCAAAGTAATCTTCGAGCTTTGACCTTTCCAATCCAGCAGGTTTGTTGAGCCCAGCCCACAGTTTTGTAAGATCTTGGATAAGCGTATTCCGAAGGTTGGCGAGAGGAGTAGTTCCTAAGTGATCGCGGATGACAAAGAAGAGGAGTGAGCGAGGGTTTTGTCTGTAGATGTTAGCAAGATTTTTGCGGTAGCCTGCAGGGTGGCTCACTTGTTTCCCTTTATGAAGAGTTCTAGGTTTACCTCAAACACGACTTTGAGCAAACCCATATTAGCGCCGTTATATAACCCAACGTTGGTCTCCCACATATTGATGATTAAGACCTCGCTAGTCGCCAACGCGAACAGGGCACTTTTCCTCTCAAAATCTTGGTCTTCGCCTCTTTCTCGGCCATCGGTTCCTTCTACATCCATGACCAGGATGTTGTCGGCCATTTGTTTTGTTGCCCCGTCGACGCTGCCCCTCTTGTTGTTGGACATCCATGTTCCTTTGGTGGTCTGCCTCCGCTCGGATTCCGACATGACACCAAATTCGGTGCCAAAGAGGTGGTTAAGTAATGTGGATTTCCCGGTCGACTGGGAGCCGAAGACAGAGATGAGATGGTAGTTGAAGCCTGCCGAAGCAACTTTCTCGAAAGAGAGGTATTTGGGGAGGGAGCCACTGTTCACAGAGTATCAGTAAATGTTAAGGGCTGCCGGTTGGGGAACGCACTTGAATTCTTGTACTTCGTTGATGACTTGGATACCATGCTCATATTGTTCCTTGGAGGACTTCTCTCCCACACTGGCAAAATGGCCGTTGACAGTCATTATGGATGGCGCTGTAGGATGTCGAGTGCTGGAAGGAGGTCGATCGCCCCTCTCCGCCCGCTGCGGGGATAATTCCGTGAGGGTCATGATGAAGAGTGACTATCAGGCACAAGCAGCCCTAAAAAGCAAGAGAGGGTGTGTGACTATTGTTGTGTGCCAGTTGTAGTAGAGACTCGAGACTCGTGATGCGTTGGCGACCTCGGCGAAGAGCCAAACAATGTCATTGGGCTTGGCGCGCTTGAACGTTCCCCGGACCCGAGATTCTTTGAACAGACGTCACGTCATAAAGAACATGACTCGAAACTTAGGTACGTGTTTTGTGAGAAGTGATGTGCCTGAACATTTAATGTGGTAGACTCCGAAGCTGTTCCTTGGAGTTATGCCCCTTATCACACCTTCTGCATTCAACAGCTTGTTGACCTGGCGGGACTGACAGGATTAGGTGGTTTTGTTCGGACCGGATGTAGTTTTGATATTCTCCATCCCGATCGATAATCGCAATGTTCAAGAAGAAGCCAAATGTAGGAGTTGTTTGTCCAGGTTGCTAAAAGTCTGACAGCAATTTCAGATCAAGCCGCTGTCTCCACTGCGATCATCTGATCGAAGAAAAATCGCCGATCAAATCATCTCTAATTTTCAGATCGAGATACCAAAGACCGAGATCGACGACCATGGCGAGAAAGCCGAGGCTGATCAGGCGTCAAGTAATGCTGGCGTCGGTGCTCTCCGCAATTCACTACTGCCTGACGGCTCGCAATCTGCGCGGTTTACGACTACTGCTGGACCAAATCTGAAGCAAGTCTCTGGAACAGTCTACGTTGGTACCTATCCGGGAGATGAGCAGCGGGTCTTATGGATCAAGCTCGATGATAGGCTCTTACCAAGTGTGTATACGCTTTGGAAACATCCCCGGCTTGTACCCTTGCTCCATACTCCTGATATTGTGCTCCGGAAACTACAGGGTGGGTCTTCTCTGCCTTTTAAATAACGTTCCGTCCAGTCAGGTGCTTCATGTGTAGATTAGAGGTATGGTAAGATTCGCAAATTCTCTGGTTTGGGTTATGATATCATACATTATGGGTAATCCGTCTTTGTGCTAGTTTCCCAAATGCTTATAAAATGTGTCAATAGGTGGAGCCGATCTGATGACTCCAGGATTGGCTGGTCCACCGTTCCCATCAAAAGCAACTAAGGGTGCAGTAGTGGCCGTTGCAAGCCTTGAAAAGCCCAGCGTACCTATGGTCGTGGGTATATGTGAGATTGACATTGCTTCGTTACAGAGTGTTCAAGGTGCAAAAGGTCACGCTGTCAAAGGCCAGCATTGGGCTGGAGATGAGATCTGGGTTTGGAGTCCATCGGGAAAGTCTGGGCGGGATGCTCCTGATCAGATCGATGGATGGGACGTTGATGAAGATGCCATTAGTGCAGGTGCCAGGAAAATTTCCCTTGATGATGATGATGAAGATGACTCAGCGGGGGGAGTTGCCCTTGACGTTAGCGAGGAGCGACAGTCGCAGAGCGAGCCTCGTAACCAGCACGTAGAAGGCGAGGAAGCCGAGCCATACGAGAGAGTTGATGTAGAAGAGAAAGAACTCACTACAAAAGGTAAGATACTGCCAAAGCGACTATGAGCAGAAGCAGACATGAAGCAGATTGAGATGTCAGCTAAAATCAAATGCAGAAATCGATGACATATTCTGGAAAGCCTTCCTTTACGCAGTCCACCATAACAAAACCACTAACAAGAGCGATCCAAATCACGGCGTCAGCTTCCCACTACATCAATCACTAGCTATCTCCAACTTCGTCCTGCCATACCTACCGATTACAAGCCCATCCCAAGCAAGCTCCTTACAAATCAAGAAAACAAGTTGGAAGAATACCAAGAAATTCATCAAAGCTCTGGACAAAACCAAGCTCTTAAAATCAAAAGACCGCGACGGCGGCGAATGTGTAATTCTCGACATTGACTGGGACAACGCTCAAGTCACCACTTTCGTCCCGTACAAGCTCCCCAAGAAATCCACCCCAGGCGGCGAATCCAGCGGAAGCGGCGGCGGAAAAGCCATCGCAGCGGACATCTCCCCTCACGACAATTGCATTGGCCAAGAACTAAAAATGATCAACCTATTCAGGCCCAAATCCCAACTCGCTCCCATCTTTGAAGCCGCATCCTCAGATCCCAAGGGACTGTACCTCCCCAGTGAACTCCGCTCCCTCACATTAGCCTACATCGACTCCGAGCAGCTAGTCTCCGATACGAACAAGCGCCTCGTGAGAATCGATCCCGTCCTCGCCAATGCTGTCTTCGACGGCTCGTCACCTCTCGACGCCGAGGTCCTCGCCAAAGGCTCAGTGCCCCGCGACGCCCTCGTCGACCGCGTCACCACCCTCTGCGCCCCATTCTGGGCGCTCTTGCGCAACAGCGAGACTAGAGAGGAAGTCAAAGCAAAGGCAGGCCAAGCACCCAAAATCCACATTACAATGGAAACCCGCTCGGGCAACAAGACGGTAACGAAGCTCTCCGGTGTCGAAGTATTTCATATTAATCCACAGCCGCTGGCGGAGGAGTTGCAGAAGGCGTGCGCGGGCTCGGCGAGCGTGAATCAGCTGGTTGGCAGTAGTCCGAAAAATCCAGTGCAGGAGATTATGGTGCAGGGTCCGCAGAGAGATGCGGTTGTAAAGGCGTTGGAGAGGAGGGGCGTGAGAAGGCAGTGGGTTGAGGTGCTGGATAAGACCAAGGGGAAGAAGAAGGGATAGGGGTGCCGAATGAATCGAAGGAGAAGACAAAGGAAGCCATGGTTCAAAGAGAGATAACATAGAGGTCCTCTTGTCGAAGCATCATGCCGAGTCCAGTATCCATAGATCCATATCAATTCAATGGGACAGCTCCCAGCTTAACACAAAGGACTCTGTATTTCTACACGTTGAAGGCGCCGAGAATAATGCTTGATCGATGCTAAATTAGGTGTCATCATGCAATTCCAGAGAGTAAATGCAATGCTCTAAGTCCAATTAATCTGAAATAGGGCCGAATGTATAAGAGGACTGATGTTCTCTCCGTGCGTTAGACGGAGTAAAGACACCAATGCAAAGCAAGCCAATCAGAGCGTGCTTATGAAACACCTTTGCCGTGGCATAAGGATCTTTTTTTTTCTCTGCACTCATCGCCAAGCATACTACCATAGCGATTTCTTTAGGTCTTGATTTCGCAGCTCGTGGTCATCCATTAGATTTCCTGGTTTACTACGTTCAGAAGCGTTAGGACGCTTGTGCAGAAACGCCTCCGCTGTGTAATTCACTGAGAGACTCGACTATCCGATGCCTAACCGTGGCGCTGCGATATCTACATGGCCCATCGTCCTCAACGAAGAGCAATAACCCACTACAATTCATACTTGATCCCGCGATATTCACAATACCTCAGTAATTGGGCCTTTTCGCTGGGGTAACTGGTTTCGATCCAATTTAAGCCCTCTTGCAACCCACATCCAGAGACCCACTTCAAGCCCAGAACGGGAAACAGCGCTCTGGCTTGATCTATCTCGACGTCACACTGCCGATTCTCGCATCCCCAGAAGATTTCTCGAAAGATGTCTGGCTCATACGAGCCTGGCCGACAGAGATATCCCAGCCAATTACGAAAACCAGGGGGTACGGGTCTCAGCGGGACAATGCGAGCGAAGAGGTGAAAATAGCGATGATTCTCATTATTGACGATCTCGTAAAGAAAGGTGATAATCTCGTCCAGATCGAAGGAGGCGTCCTCGGTCTTTAAAATGACTCGCTTCGCAAGCTTTGCCTCGGTGAATGGCCAAAGGCGGTTAATCCACCGACCCAGTGAAAGGGTCACAGCAACGTCGATCATACTACCAGATCGCAGCCGCAAAAGAAGACTGTCAAGACACACGACCTTGTCTGCCCGTGTGTATATCTTTTGTAGGCAGTTGATAATGTCAATCCGCAACGATTGTGTCTTAGCTTTCTCGGCTGCTGACATGTCTTCATAGACTTCTGGCATTGCAAGAACATCGACCCAGAGCCACTCTGCATCGCATCGATGAAAGAACTTCTGGAAGTGGTGGTATGCGATTCCCTTCTTCCTTAAATCGAGCTCTACCGGACCCCATGCGTCCTTGGTCATCCAACCCATCGTCTCGCCCCAAACGTGCGAGAGGACGGCATAGCCGTCTTTTCGAAGCATGAACTTTCCTCTCGCATTGACGCAAAGCGCTTCTTCCCGTTCTATAGATTCTCTCACCATCGACATTGGGGGTTTCACAAATGAGTCCAGTCCGGTGAAGAAATCGAAGAGTAGGACTGTGGGCTTGGGCAGTTCCCGCCAAATTGCCGAAAATTTACAGCGGAGAAGCAAACTCACGGTGACCCAAATTTGGATGGGCATGAGAAATCCAGCGGTAGTTGCAATTATGGCGTAGATCCCAAGTCGACTTTGTAGCTTACTCCTTAGATTCTTGGAAATCCGATTAAAAGCTGGTCCGCAAGGCTCATCGGAGCCCAGCTGGCCACTACGTGGAACAAGTCGGTCCATGATACCTTTTACTTCTTCAACAGTCCAACTGTTAAGCTCCATCTTCGATACACGCCTTGCACGGACTGCAATGTTGCGCTCATATTCCTGGATGAGTTCGGCGACCGCTGCGCTGTCTCTTGACATTCTGGGCCGCAGCGATTCGGTGGCGTTGATGTGATATTATGCAGGAAGCGAAAGGTATACGTGCAATGTTTCTCGTTATACGGAGTCGTGAGACCTCATCATCTCAGACATGGAGGCATTCAAGGTTGGGAGAGGTGGTTATTATTATTTGAACCTGATTGGACGCCACATCCAGTGTAACCCCTCCATTGGGTGATCGTCCAAAGACGATCAGGACAGCCTCGTGAGACAACTCCAAAACTAAGGGCGATAAAACCCTTTGAAAGTCACTTACGAAGGCAGTACCCAACTAGAAGGAAACTACGGTCGAGTCATAGACATCAGAATATTAGAAACTACCATAACAATGCCGGCATCCTCCTGGCTACCCGTATACGAAGTATTGATCCGTCACGGCATCAACCACACCACAGCCAAAGATATTGCGAAGAACGATCTTCGCTTTTGGGAGCTCGAGAGGATAGACCTTCTGCTCAAAAAGATCAAGGCTCCCCATCGCGGCTATTGTTACTTTCAATCTCCCTTCTTCAAGCCTTCTCAGTTTAACCCAGTACAAGAATTCTTCCTTAGCGTGAGATGCAGAGCTTGGCGTCCGAAAATTAGAATTACAGCATTATCGATAATTGAATGATCATGATGAATTCAACGAAAATGAAAATAATCACGATGTTTTCGAACAAAAAATTGATAATTCAATTGAGCGAATACAAAATAATTACGAAAAGCAAATTCACGATTGTAAAAAATGTCTGAATTGCAAATTGTTAAAGTGAAAAAGTGAAAAATTGACGAAAATGCGATTTTGACTGAAAAAATGTAAATATGTTTGAATGTCGCATAGTGTATATATATGCAAATAAAAAATCAATATTTTAATGAAACGAATTTGATTGAATGATTTAACGATTAAAATTGTAAATAAACATTTTTTATTCAAAATTATTTGAAATTTCGAATTCGAATCGCGATAATAATTATTTGATTTTGAAATTTATAAAAATTAATTAAAATTAAAGTCAAATTCAATTGAACGATTGAAAAATTTTCAAAATAATCGCATTGATAATTTGAAATTCATGTTAACATGTGAAATGTAATAAACAACAAACATCATTTTTTTGAATTGTTGTGACAACGTTGAAAATTGATGTTGAACGCAAAACAAAAAAAAACAATAATTGAAATGTTGACGAAACAACGACGATTGCACAAAAAAATGATAAAACAAAATCGTGACGAAATAATGTACGAATCGAAAAAAAAAAATTGAAAACGTCGATCGAAAAAATAAAAACGATGTAATGATATTGTCGAAACGAATAATGAAAAAAAAAAACGAAAAAAAAAAAAATGAAAAAAATCGAAAAAAAAAACGAATCGAACAAATGTTTCGACAAATTTCTTGATTTGAATTGTAAAAAAAAAAAAAACGCAACAAATCGTAAAATTGTTAATGATTAAAAAAAAAAAATTGAAAAAAATCGAAAAAAAGCGATTTCAACAAATGTTTCGACAGATTTTTTGATTTGAAATGAAAAAAAAAAAAAAAAAACGTAACAAATCGTAAAATTGTTATTGATTAAAAAAAATTAATTTCATGTATTGATGTCGAAAATTATTCATTTCGTCGTCATCGAAAACACGATCGCACGATCACAATTAAACGTGTATGAAATTTACGACGTGATAAAAATTCAAAAACGCGTTGAATCGTGTCAAAAATACGTTTTTCAAATTCAGAATTTCGTATTACAATTCATCGTCAAAATGTGAAAAATGAACGATTTTGTATTGTGCTGAATGAAAAACAAAAATTGAAATAAATGAAAAGAAAATTGCGAAAACGACGATTTTTGAATTAAACGAACGTGCGAAAAAATTTTTTTTCGATTTCGAAACATCAATTCACGACATGACGATCATGAAACAACAATTGAAATAAAATGTTTGTTTTCAAATTGACTTTTGAATTTTTTTTTTTTTTCATTCATAATTGACGCTGTATCGATGCGAAAAAAAAAATGTGATTTTACGAATACATACATTATGACGTTTTATTTGAAACGATTATTTTTGACAATTGACGCAATTGTGTGAATTGTGCAATTGTCATTGTTGAAACGTTTTTTTTCGCGCAAAAACAAAACGTTTTCATCGTATCATTTTTAATTTTCGAATTGTCATCGCAAAAATTTATCGAAATGCGATCGTCGTAATGATTTTTTATTTCATTCAAATATTTGTTCGTTTTTTTTCATTCATTTTGCGTCAAAAATATTCAAATATTTGTTTTTCAAATTTAAATTCGTTTCAATCATGTTCATTTTCGATCGAATTTTTTTGAATAATGTGTTTCGCAAATAATTTTTTCTTGAAATTATGATATCATTGTTTAACGTTTTAACAATATCGTCAATTTTATTCATTTCATTTAAAAAATTTCGCTTTTCATTTTGAAAAAGTAATCGTAAATTTTTTTTTCGTCGTTATAGATTTTATTTTTCAAAATTCAAATCATTGTTTTCGTTTTTTGCATTTGAATTCAAACGTGTTGTCGAAAACATATTCGAACAAATGAATTAAAAAAAAATCGCGATGTATGTGATCAACAACAAAAAAAACAAAATGTACAAACGAATGATAACGACATTGTTATAAAAAAAAATCGACGAATTTTATGACAAGAAAAAAGAAAAAAATCAAATGAAATTTGAGCAAACGTTTCAAAAAAAGAAAAAAATAAAATTTGAACAAAATACGCAAAAAAATGAACAAATTGATTCAAATTAAAAACAACAATGCTCGACAACAAAAATAAAATGATTTTTTCATAATACATTGCAAAACACGTTTTGTCGAAATTTTTAATGTTTTATTTCAACATTGTAAAATATTGTACGTAATCAATGACAAATGTTTATAAATGTAAAAATTAATTTCTATGTGAAAAATTTGTTGTCAATGTGATAAAAACGTTTGTTTCACGATTAAAATTCGAAACGACGATAATTTATTTCAACGACGATTCATTGTAAAAATGAAAATAACGTTTACATCATTGATTGCAAAATTTTTTTTTCGACAACGTTGTTCATTTTGCATTTCAATTGCATAACATTTTGTACGAAATCAACGACATATGTGTATGAATGTCAAAATCAAATTTCGTGTGAATAACATGTTGTCACAACGTTTAAATCGTTCGTTTTTTGACGTTTTACAAAATTCGTCATCATATTTTTAAAATTGTGATTAACATTTTTCATTATCAGTTATATCGATTTCGATGTTTAGTTTTTACAAACAATTGCAATTTTTGAATTTCACGAATTGAAATTGATAATTTTACGTTTCAAAATGTTCATTTTTACGTTCAAATTGCAAAAATCAAATTTTTCGTTCAAATAAATATCGTTTGATTTTTGATTTGATCATTGTTGCAATTGCAATTGCAATTGTTCATTTCAATGCAATTGCAATTGCAATTGCAATTTCTAATAAAATGTATATACAAGAATTTTTTTAGCGTGCATTTCATATTAACGCATTTTTAAAAATTTTTGTCGTTGATTGATTGCAATCATTTGTGTTAAAATGTTTGATCGAAATGATCGTATTCGTGAACAAAATTCAACGATTCAATCGTCGTTTGTCGCATATCGCGTACATGTATTAACGCATGAACGTAATTTATTTTTCAAAGTTTTTTGATCATTGTTTATTTCAAAATAAAAAAATTCAAAAATTGTTATTTTTTTTTCAATGCGAAATTTTTTTCAACACGTGAATTACAAATTGTGAATGATCAAATCATTCAAAATCGAAAATCGAACGATTATTTTCGAATTTTTAATGCATAAACGTGTTTTATTTTTCAACGTTCGCTAATCGTTATTTATTTCAATATAAAAAAGTTCAAAAATGATCAAATTTTTTCAAATGCGAAAATTTTTTAAACACGTGAATTACAAATTGTTGCGATGAAATCATTCAAAATCGAAAAATCAAATTTTCATTTTTCAATATATAATTTTTTTTTTTCGAAAAAATTGTTTGACATTCAGATAAAGTTTTTGCGCATTATTTTTCATATAATTTTTTTTTTTTTTTTTTTCGTTCGCACAATTTTTTTTTTTTTGATTTCATTGTTTCAGATTTGTCGTTCGCATTTCATTTCAATTGTAAAAATCGACGATCAAATCGTCACAATTAAAAATTATCGAAAATTTGAAATGATATATGTTCAGAAATGAAAAAAGCGAAAAATGATTGATTGTTATTATTATCAAAACACAAACAAAAAATATTCAAACGATTTTATTATGAATTCAAAATGTACATATTTGTTTATCGATAACATATTGTTCAAAAACAATTTCATTTGTCAAATTTGATTTTTATCGCGATTTTTTTGATATTTTTATTAATGTCGTTAATTTTTTTTTTCGTCGACGATTTTGTTTGACGTTCGTCAAAACAATGAAATCGATTTGCAATTGAATAATTGCGTTCGAATGACAAATTTCGTCGAAATTCAAAAAAATGAAAATGCAACGTTTTTTGTTCAATGATATTTTTACGATTTCGATCGTGATAATCAACGTGTTGTTTCACGTGATAATCAAAATGTCAATAATTCAATAAAAATATTGTATTTTGTTTTTTTTAAGTTTATTACATCATTGAATAATTGAATAACAAATTTTTTTTTTGAATACGTTTACAAATTTTCGAAATACGCTAAAAGAAATTTTTTTTTCGACGAAATCGATAATCATTTTTTTGTTGACAAAATTTTTCACATAACGATCAATTATATTATTGTATTCGATGAACAATATTAATGATTCATTTTATTGCGTTTTCATTTACGATTTATAATTAATGAATCGATTTGATTTTTAATTTTCGATCAAATTGTCAATTTTAATTTTATCGATTTCACGACACGTTCGTTTACGATATTTTCATTTTCGTTCACAAATCGTTTGAACGAAACGATATCGATTTCAAAACGTTTTATTTTTTCGAATTTTTTCAAAATTCAAATTTTTTTTTTCGACAATTTTTTTTTAAACATTATTTACATCGATTATTTTATTCAAACTAATTGTCGTCAATCGAACGCAACAATTTTTTTCGATTTTTTTTTCAATCTGTTTCAAACATAAATTCAGAAAGAAAAAATTTTCGAAATCACGTTTTTCAATAGAACACAACCTATAAAAAAATATCTATCGTTCCCTCTACAAAAAGTTTACTTCCTTATTGGGTTAGACCAATCTTGGCGAAGAACATCAAAGTTTTGGTGCAGCTTTTTCGCACTTTGCACACCAACCAAGAACTTGATATGATTTTTGTTTATGTAGTCAAAGTTGTAGAGTTTAATGAGGGGAATCCAATACTGTAGCGTTTGTTAAATTCTGACGTGGGCGCATCGAGTTATTGAATTGCGGAGTTTTGATCGCATACAAATTGATGGATTCGGGGTTCGATGATCCAAACACCAACAACAACATCAACTTCAACTCCATATCAACTCAACCACGAGAATTTCAACGAATCCCAACAAATCATGCAGCTGACGTTGGATTTAGGCCTTCCTACTACGGCGCGTTCGCGTGGTGCAGCAAATCGCCATGCCAAAGAGCGAGAGAAACGGGGTGCTCTCCAGAAACTTACTCTTACTCCTACTTCTACCTTTACTTCTGCTGCTGCATCGATCGAAATCAGCGCTCCCTACGAATGTCATTCAATGACTGTTACACCTCAAACACCCGTCGAGTTTCGAGAGCCTCACTACACAATCAATGGCCGAAATGGAATGATGTTGGATAGACAAGAGCCTGGAATCTACCCGGTCCCACAGCCAGCTATTATTCAGGATCCAATGACTAAAGCACGTCCCATGTTTGACGTTGCATTCGATGTTTCAAAGGTTAAGACACATACGCGTTCTCAAGTGGAATCACAGCAAAAACAGCTGCAAAAAGATCAGGAAGCTTGGGAGGGTCAGATCTTTCAATACTTTTGGCGACTGGAACGATCTGAAATCATAAGAATCAATGGAGAACTTTCTTCGGATCTCGAATATCGTCTAGCGCGTTCTTTAGGTGTTTTGTTGGAAGATCATTGTCGTTTTCAGGCTTGGGTAGCGTTCTGTATGGAGTGGATACGCTCATTGCAAATGGAAGACGCATTACTCTTCTCTTTCTACCGCTGTTCGAGCCAACGATGAGGACGGAATTCGCTTGCATATGAGGGAGGAAATAGTCAGACATAGCAGCCGTTTTCTTCTTAAATCGTTGACGAAATACGCCTGCAATGCAATGCAAAGAAAGAGATGGAAACTTGATCCTCCACACAATATTCCAACTCGCCAAGAAATTCAGCTTGCAAAGGATATGAAGCGGGCGAAAGAGGCGAACGAAAGAGTAGATGCGGAGGCAGCAAGAATAGAAAGGGAAAGGCATTCAGCTTGGCCAGACGAGTCGAATGATTCTGATGAGTCGGACGATACATATATGACCGACGAATCGATCGATTCTGACAATCGTTCTGACGACGACGAAGGAGTGCAATGGAGCGAGTTGGTTGAATTGAGAACCGAAGCAGACGAGCATAAATGGAAGCAAAAAAGAGAGCTTTACTCGAGTATGCCATGGTCGATATAACCTCCACGAATTGCCTTATCAAATGCTCCACCAAATGCTCCACCAAATGCCTCAGCAAATGCCTCACCGAATGCCTCACCGAATGCCTCACCGAATGCCTCCATGCGCGGATCACTTCCGCAGGCATACACCGATGCAAAGACTGCAGATTCGAGCTTTTGGGGTCTTAATAAGCCAGAAGACCTCGCTGGAGAAACAGGCCCGATTTGTATGGCATATTCTCGATATCTCCGCCGCAGATGGCCAGGCCAGTCAGAATTCTGGGACCAGCATATGTACATAGTATCCAGAATGGCCAATATCAGGGCAAATACATCCTGATACCCTATTGCGCTATACCCAATCGAGAACCATGATATGCTTCGAAGATGTGGTCAAATGACTGCAATTTCTGCAGTTCAGACTCCATGCCTGGCATTCAGACTCTCATTCAGATTCTCAAGTTGATTTGCGGCACTCTTTCCTGATCTGGCTAGCTCAGGGTCTACTTGGCGCCTCATCATCGAACGTAATGCGCCATACAGTTGCTTCGCATCTTGCACCCCAATCAACAACCACTTATGATTCTCACTTATCTAGCCAAAATTGTAATACGAAATGAGCGCATTCCAACGCCGTAGAAATAACAGAAATCGGTTCATTATCGCAATAGTTCTGGGGCTTCGAAAACTACGTCGTTGCCAACTTTGTGCCCGCTCCGGATTCTGCAATCTTATCAGATCTGGCCCTAACCCTGAGATTTCCCGACAAAGTTTTTTTTAAAAAAACTTCCGGGCCTACTTGTGTTTTTAATGATAATCAAACAAATTTTGTGAAAATGAATATTGAAAATACAATTGCGAAAACGTTTGCAAAAAAATTGAATTTCGAATCGTCGATTTTCAAAAAAATTCGACGACAAAAAATTATTTGATGACAAAAACACAAAAAATAAATTCGTTGAAACATTCATTGAAAAATTGCATATTGAATTTTCTGCAAATTGCAATGCAACGAAAAAAAAATTGACGATTTCAATGATTTTTTCATGTGACGTTTAATTTTTTATTAAAAATAAAGTTTTTTCGCATTGATTTGCATTTCATTGTTTGAATTCGTTTCATTGTCAAAACGTCATACATTTACGTAAAAACGTCGAAATTATTATTTTTTTGCATTGAACGAAAGTCATTTTCATCATCATTAATTCGTCAATGTTTTTTTTTTAAATTGACAACGTTTTCACAATGAATTATCAATGTTCGTATAACATTTTTGTTTTCAAAAATAAAAATCGTTTTCATTATAAATATTGTAACGATTAATTGAGTCGAGTCATAATCACGTGATTTTTCAATCGAAATGAAAATTATTTATTTCATTTTCATTCAAATTATTTTGTTTTCATTTTCAAATTTCAACACAATGACACAAAAATAATATCAAATATTTGTTCACAAACATTTTTTCGTTCGTATTAAATTTTTTGTTTTCATCGAAAACAAATCAAAAAAATACGTTGAAATTTTTTCAAATTGAAATTGTTTGATTTTTTATTAAAATCATTTTTACATTTTTTTCATTGACACAAATGAATTTTTATTTTTCAAATTGTTTGAATTTTTTTGTTTAATTGTCATTATCGTTTTTTTGTTTTACATAATTTGACAAACAATCAAATCGTTTCGTATCACAAACATTGTCGTTTTTTCAATCGAAAACGATTTTCTCAAAACGTCATGAAATTTAATTCGTGTTCATTTCATGTTGTTATAAAATTTTCGCTTATCAACGATTCATTGTCGAATCGAATTTTTTTTATTACAATTTTATTTGCGTAAATTATCATGACGATTATTGAGAAATTCGATTTTATCATTGCAATTTACGATATTCGAATTGCAATCAAAAATTTTAACGTTTAACACGCGATCAATGTTCAACGACAAAATCGTTACGTTTGCAACACATGTGAAATTGTTTTTCGTAAAAAAAACGTCAAAACAAAACATTTTTTAATTTATATCAACGATCGATTTTGAAAATGTCAACAATATAATCGTTTTTTTCGACGTCGAAATCATATGAATAAACATATATTAATTCATCAAAAAAAAAATGAAATTTCAATTTATCGTTTTTCACAAAATTGCATATGTGTGTAATATCGACGTGTCAATGTCGCAATTGTATTTACGACATATCGTTTTTCAAAAATTGTTACAAAAATTTCGAACAAAACATAATCGTCGTTTTTTCAAAAATTTTTGTTCATTTTGCGACGTTTTCATGTTTTTGAACGAGTCGAAATGATTTATTTTCGACGAAATTTTGCAATACGATTTTTGCATTGTGTTTTATCAACGTTTACATAATAAATTCGAAATTAACGAAAAACGTTTCGTGATCGTATGCGATTCATGTAAAAAACATTCACGATTTATGTTTCGAATAAAGTTTTGACTTGACGAATTAATGTTTTTTTTTCATCGATTTCGAACTTTTTTATCGTTTTTGAAATTCATGACGAATTTGAAAAAAAACACAAAATGTTGACGATTTTCGAAATAATTGAGTCATTTACAGAATCGTTTCAAATAAATTGTCACAATTTATATTTTGTTCAATTCAATTCACGTTTACGTCAAGATTTCATGTACGTTTTCAAAAATTCGCGAGTTTTGATTTTTTATTCGAATATTATAAAAAATTTTTTTCAATCATTTTTTCAAATTCTCGATAAAAATCAAAATGCACAAAATTTCACAATTGCAACAAATTGATTGAAAATTCACAATCGATTTTTGCAAAATTACATTGTTTCGATCATCGACATTTTCATTGTCAAATTTTCAATTTTCGAAATTTTCGATTCAAATGAAAAAAATCATGTCACAAATTCGATTTGATCGTAAAAATCGATTAATATGATTCGAAAATTCATGACGAGAATTTTCGTTTCGATCGATTTTTTGAAAAACAAAACATAATTAACAACGATCGTTGATATTCAAAAAACGACAAAAATTTTAAAATTCGCATATTTTTTTGATTTTATTTTTACGAAATAAAACATTTTCGAAAAAACGAATTTTTTCATTTTAAAATTGTTTTTAAAAACGCACAATATAAATTTAATTGAATCGTTTCGCATTTTCGTGACGATCATTATTAAACAACATGAATGTACATGCGTGCGAAAACATTTCGCATTTTTCAAAACATTAACAAATTGATGATCGAACGAAAAAAACGTCAAATGATTGAACGTTTGTTCACGACGAAATTATTAAAACAAAACGTTTATGAAATTCACACAATTATCAACGAAAATTTAACAACAATCATTTCAATTCAATTTCGAATCGATGTTATTTATTGAATATAAACGAAACAGAAAATCAACATCATCATGAAAACAACATATCGATTTCAATTGTTTTTCATCACAATTTTTCGAAAAATGATTTGAATACGTCGAAATTTTTGTCAACACAGACAATCGCGACATCATTTCGAAGTAATCGATTTTGAAAATTGTAATATATTATCATTTTCGATGAAAAGCATTTAAAATTTATTTTTTGCGAAATTCGAAAATATTCGATTTCGAAAAATTGAAAAAAATGATAAAACGAATGAAATTTCAATTGAAAAACGTCATTCATATTCATGTTTTATTTTGAATTCAAAAATTCATATTTCAAATAATCGTTGAAAATTTCATTCGAACAAACGTTTCGAACAAAAACAAAAAATTTGAATTACACGTTTTAATCATGAAACATCAAATTCACACATGTCGTTCGAATATGTGTCGTAAAAAATTGATTTTCGAAACACGATGCAAAAGTGAATTTTTTCAATCATTGTCATTCGTAATCGAAATCGTGAATGATAATCAACGTTACATTTACAAACGATTCAAAAAAGAAAATCGTTAAATTTTTTCATATAACGTTCAAATGCTTTTGATTTGAAACGCACACATGAATATTCAATACATCACGAAAATTTATTTTGTCGTTTATGTCAACAAATATGTCATCAAAACAAAATTCAACGAATTGTACAATTTATTAATTCAGAACGTCATCAAGAAACATCTAATGATTCGAAAAATGAATTTCATGAAAATCATAATGTTAATGTTAAATTACGAAATGTTTCGATGCAATAAAGTTGTGAAATATTTCGATACGACGTTGTCGAAAAAACGATTCGTTTTCGTGAAATTTCTTTGACAATTAAAAAAAGATTTATTTGAACAAGAAATAAAAAAAAATGAAAAATTTGATTTTTTTTACAAAAATTCAATCGAAAAGTATTTCGTTCGTTTTTCAAATACGTTTTACGATCAATTGACGTATTTTGATTATCATTCGCAATACAATTTGACAAAATCGATTTCAAATTTTCGAAACGAAATTATGAATGATGTAAAAAACATTGTGAAAAAAAAAACAAATACGATTTTTTCATTGACATTTCATTCAATATAATTTGATTATATTAACATGTTTTGATTCGAAACATCGAACGACGTTTAACAAACGACGAAACGTTTTTTTACGAAAAGTTTTTCATGATTCGATCATGACGAACAAAAAACGAAATTCGAAAAATTATATCGAATTTCACAATTTCATGTTATCGAAATCATTTCATGACGTTTTATTCAAACGAATATCGAAATTTACATTTTTGAATAATTTTTCAGATAATTCGACGCGTCGTAAAAATCAACAATCTTTATTTAAAAATCGTACATCGTTTGTTTTTTGAAATATCACAAAATCAAAACGATTGCATTCGTCAAAGATTTTTTGAAATGCAAATCAAAATTCGATCGATTTCAATGTTCGACGACAATTTAAATTTCGATAAAAATCAATACGTAATATATCAACGAATTATCAGCAATTTTTTTTCGTTTACAATTCGAAAATTTCGAAACACAGATTTTTTCGTTACGAGTTCAGAAAAAACGAAAAAACTTTTTTTATTACACATTCTCGTGACATGATGCAATGATCGTAAATTAAAAATTTTAAAAATGATTTCGATCGATATTGTCGTTGAAAATATAAAAAAAAAAAATTCACAACAATTTGCACATCAATTTTCAAAAAATTCAAATTATAAATCATTGTTGTCGATATATTTTGCATGAAAGAAACGATGAAAAATTTCAAAAAAATCAAAATTTTCATCATTGATGAGATTTTCATGATTAACAATGAAATGTTCAATTTTGTTTCGAAATTGTTCGTCAAAATACACAAAAATGTATTTGCGTTTGAAAATTTTCATGTTATTGTTTTTGACGATTTTTTGCAATTATTTTCAATTCGAAAACGTCAAATTTTTCATTTTTTTGTTTGAAAAATTTTTATTTCGTTGTTTTTAAAACGTTCGAAAAAACACGATAACGATTCGAAATTCGAACGTTTTTTAAAAACAATTCGATTCGACAAAATTATTGACGAAATTATGAATATTTTTCATCGAAAAAAACAAAAGTTTCGAATCGAAAATTTCATTCATATGTGTATTTTTTTTTTCATTTTCGAAAAGACGAAATTTTTCGTTTGAACGCGTTATTATTACAACGAATTTGCAATTTCAATGTTGTCGTTCACAAAGTTGAAAATAAAAAACGAAACGAAAAATTAACAAAATCAATTTTCAAACAATTCGTCAAAAAAAGCAATTTGCTCAATGAAATTGTAATGATGTTTGAAACACGAATGATGTTTCTAAAAAACAATTTTATATCACGAAATTTGATCAACGACAATTGCGAATTGATCACAAAAATGAACGACAAAGATTTTTTTTACGATCGTTTTTTCATTGATCGAACGCATAAAAATTAAATTATTTTTTTCGACGAAATATGATTACTAATTTTTTTTATTCAGAAATTGTATGTAATTTTTCACACAAATTACAGAATTTTATATGAGATTTTTTACATTCGAATTCAATTTTCGATTTTAAACGTTTTCGTTTTGATCGTTCACAAAATTCAATCGTTCATCATGATCGACATTTTCATCAATTTTGACAACAACATATTCGTTTTAAATCACGTTTACACGATATTAAACAAAATTCAACGATGAAATCAAATGTTCATTTTCGTCGTATGCAAAGAAATTTTCAAAATGAACGAAAAAACAATATCGAAATATAAACGTCTAGAAAATATTGTCAAAAAAATGTTTGACGTTTAAATGAAATCGCAATTTTCATTTTTGACGAATCGTTTTCAATTTTTTCAATTTTTCATTAATTTTGTTATTATTTGATTGTTTCATTTCAAATTTTGCTTCATCATTAATACGAAACACATTTATGATTCATTAAATTTCAAAATCTTGATTTGCGATTTTGATGCAAATTTGAACATAATGAAACAAATTTGTCGAAAAAACAAATTTCAAAACGAATGATTACAATATGTGAACATCAATATTCAAATGCGAAATTGTTTCATTTATAATCATTTTTATGTGACAATGTTTAAAGTCACGAATAAACACAATTTTTACATTTTTATATTTGAATTGCATATGTTGTCAAACGATTTTTCGCAAACAATCATTAATCATAAATAAAAAAAAATTCTATTAAAAAAAATTAAATTCGATTAAAATTCATGTTATGTTTCAAAATTGATGTCAATCGATTGCGATTTACGAAATTTGATCATTCATTTATTTATTTCGCGACATTTTTCTCATTCAATTTTTCGTTTTTTTATCATTTTTAGTTCGCATTTTGTTTTTTTTGCATTTATCTTTTTCATTCAATCAGTTTTTCGCATTTTTCAGATTTTTCGCAACATTTACAAATTGTTTCGTCGTTGTTTTATTGCATTCAATGTTTGCTTTTCAGTTCATTTCGCGAAAATTCGTATCAATTAATCAATATTACGATACGATCTGAATACGAATTTAGTTTGTTTGAAATTTTCAAGAATTGTTTCATCGAATTTCTATAACAAAATTCAAAAAATTTCGATTTGAAAAGTTTCGTTTTTCGAAATTTATGTTCAAAAATCAATGTTACGAAATTATTTTAATTTTTGAACGTATTACGTTTAGTCAGATTTAATATACGAGACATGCGCAATCAGAATCAAAAAACAAATATTAAAAATGATTGAAAAACGACGAGACAATTTGATGTTGTTGCGAAATTGCAAAAATTCGATTATTTGATCGACATGTTGTTGTGTGAATTATTTTTTCATATGAAAAATACATGTATATGATTATTAATTTCGACATGTCATAAATAATTTGTAATTGACGTGTAATGATCGTCGTCGTCGTCGATAAAATCGAGTTTATTTGAAATTTTGTCATTTTCGCAAAGAAATTTTTTTTGCAAAGTTGATTTTCGCGACATTATTGTTTAATTAAATCAAAATCAAAAATCAATTTTGCGTTTTTTCGTTTTTTCAAAAAAATACAATTTGAATCAAATGTCACGATCATGCGCATTTTTCGAATTCGATTGCAATTAAAATTTACAAATGTTTCAATTCGTACGTTGTAAAATTTTCAAAAAATAATAACGTATTGTTCGAAAAATTGTGTAAATACGAAATATTGATTGTTCGATTGTTGAAATTTCGAATTTCAAAAAAAAAAAAGTTTTCGCATTCGATTTCAAAAAAATCGAAAATTTTTTTTCAAATTGCGTTGAAATGATATGAATCAATTTTGAGAAAATAATTGTGACATATCATTTTGTTTTCAGTATTTTTTATGAAATCAATTGATTTTTTTTTTCAATTTGACTTTAACATTGATACGAAACATATTTATGTTTTACGATTTTTTCGAAATCAAATCTGTAATCGTGATGAAAAATTGAATTTAATAAAACAAATTCGTCGTGAAACAATTCGAATTTGAATATGACGAATTTCTTAAAATGTGTGTGTTGATGAAATTTACTCAAAACGTGTGCATTATTTCAATTTCGTATTATTATTGATATTTTCAACAAACATATTTCGATTTTCATAAATTTTTATACGAAAAAGTTGTAAATAATGTGTCAATTTCGATTTTTAAATGCAAATACAAAATGTTCAAATATTTCGTTCAAATTGCTGTGAACTGAAACGAGTAAATTTCTCAAACAAAAAATATTTTTTTTTTCTTTTTATGTCGTATTCGAATTTTGAGATTCTGCTTGTAAAATATTCAGATTTTTTTGTAATTATCGAAAATTTTTTTAATATCATTATTTTTTTTGAAATCAGATTTGTACGATTGCAATGAATTATCAAAACGAATCGTAAATTTAACGTATGTAAAGTTGATTTCATCGAATTTTGAATAAAATAATTTTTTTAATCGCATTGTGATTGAAAATAAATTTTCGATTGTTTGTGTTGTTCATATTCATTCGATCAATGATTCATTAACGTGTTTTCACGATCACATTTGATTGCAATTTTTTTTTTTTTTTTTTTTTTCATGCATCACGATGTTTAATCAAGCGAAATTTTGAATCATTTGTAAATTGTATTTTTATCGTATTTATGAAATGTGTGTTAATTGAATCAATAAATCACAATGAAATCGCGATTTTCGTCAATATCGCGCAGATAAATAAAATCACGAAAAATCGAATAACACAATTTGACGATGAAATAATTAAAATTTCGTTTTTTTTTTTTCGATCGTTTTCAATTAATCAATTTTTATGACACGCGTTCGATGATTTTGCATTTTGCGAATCGAATATTCGTCGATTTAACGCATTTTCAACAATTGCAAACGTTGATCATTCAAATACGCAAATTTATTTGAGTTTTGAAAAACAATTGTTTTGACGTCAAAAAAATCGTTGAAAATTCAACATTGTCGTTTTGCGATCGATACGCGATCACGAAAAAAAACAAAATCAATTTCGTTTTTTTTCGATGCGTTCAAACACGACATCGTTTCGAAATTTGCGAAAATTGCGTATTCAAACACAAAACGTCGAATTGTTCATTCAATAAATGTTTTCAAATTTCAACGTATAAAATATTGAGATTTTTTCAAATTCGATGCGTGTTCGATTCGAAATCGTGAAAATGATATTTTAAATCATCGTCACAAACGTAAAATTCGTTGACGAAAAAAAAAATTAAAATTTCGATCAAAAATGATGAAAATCATTTTGTCGCAAATTTGTTTTTTTCGCGACGATCATTTAACAAACGTCGTCGATTGTTGATTTTAACAACGATCGCGACAAATGATCGCGCGCGATTCAATGAAAACGATATCGACGACGAATTATTAAATAATCGTTCGAACGTCGTCGACGATTCATCATTATTTTTGTTTCAAAACGAAAAAAAAAACGAAAACGAAAATTTTCAATTTGAACAACATCATGACGATTACGACGTTGAATTCGATTCTGATATCGAATTTAATTCAAATGATATTGTTTTTATCATCGAAAAAACAAAATCGACAGAAACATTTTTTTCAAAACGAAATAAATTTTGAATTTCAATTTCACGACGATCAATCGTCGTAAAAAAAAATTTATTTTCGTTTTTTAAATGTTTTCGATTCGAATGAATGCGTAAAATTTACGCGACGTCGAATCGAACTGTGACGAAAAAAAAAACGAAAAAAAAAAAAAAAAAAAAAAAAAACGAAATGAAAAAATAAATATGTCGAATGAAAAAATAAAATCATGTTATGAAAATTTTTGTATTGAAAAACGATTTCATTGCAAAAATCGTTATATACGATGTTGCAAAAAAATTTCAACAATTTTTGAAAAATTTATTTTGATTTTTTTTGTCGTAATCATTTTCATTGTTTTTTTTTTTTAATTTTTGCAAAATTTATCGAATTGATACGATTAAACATTTTGTTTCATTGATTCAACGAAAACAAAATTTCATTGTTTGAAATTCAATTGATTTTATCAAACAAATGTTTTTTCAATATCATGTTTTGACAGAAAAAATTTATGAAATGATTTCGATTGCACATATTTTTCGTTTTTATTTTTCGAATTAATCACGTTTTAACGAATTTTCAATCAACATAAATGAATTGTACGAATATTTTTTTTTTTCATTATAACAATCATTGATTCAAATTTCAAAATTGATACACGTCAATTGCAATCAAACTGATTTTTTCATTCATTTTGTTTCAAATCATGATGTTGACAAAGTGAAATTGATGCAAATATCGACGAAAATAAATTTTATTTCGATATCAACTTTATCAATTCTAATGTAAAACTGAATGATCGAATGATCAATTAGAAATCGTCAAAAACTTAATCATTAATACGCATTTCAATGACATTAAATGTTAAAAATCATGTAAATTAGCACTCGATAAAACAACATGCAATCAATGATTTATTTATTCAAAAATTTTACAATTATGAATTCGAATCACGCTTATTGTTGCATTCAATACGTGATTTAATTGATTATCAATATTTTCAACATTCGATTGTTTCGACAAACTAACACGAGAAATCAAAACATCGCGAAAACATTTTTGTGTTTACATTCTTTTACAATCAACAACAATCAAAAATTTTTTTTTATTTATTCGTTCGTTTAACACGATGACGAATACGAAACGAAAATTCAAATTGAATTTTTTCAAAAATTGAAACGCGTGATTTTCAATCGTAAAAATTAAAATCATCGAATATTCGATTTGAAATTTTATCGACTCATTCAAAAATATTCGATCAACGAGCAAATTTGAATTCGTGAAATTCAATTTTGACACACAACAAAATGTAAATTTCAACGAAAAACATGTTCGATACAAAATAGCGACATCGAAATACAAAAAAAAACTTCAAAACTGAAAAAAACAAAAAAATTTCATGACAAAAATAATCGATCACATCTACGATACAACAACGATTACAAATTTCAACTTTATTCAATTCGTTGAAATTCATTCATGAAACGTTTTACGCGCTTTAAAAGCACGTTTTGCATTCATCGATTCAGTTAAAAATTTGAAATTGAAACAACAATACAATCGCATGATCAAAAATTCATTCAATCGTTAAAACATCGATGTTTGACTAGACGAATATTTGAAAATGTTGATTTTCGTTAAACAAACGAAAATTGTTGAAATCATCGATAACAAACGAACGTATCGTGATTTTTTACACGCAATCGACAAGATCGCATTTATTTTCGTTGAAATACAATTATTTCAATTAAACATCGTAACGAATCACGAAACACGATTTTTCGTTTTCATCGAAATCTTTCGTCAACACATACGCATGAAAAAAGTTCGAAAAAAAAAAACGATATTCAATTCGACATTTGTTGTTGACGAAAAACGTCAAAAAAAAAACGAAAACAAAAACGATAACAAAAATACAAAAATCGTAAAATTTTTCGTCGTCATTCACGTCAACGTCGATGTCATAAAATCAGATTATTTTTTTCGATTTTCATGAATTTTGAATCATGATTTCGACATTCACGTGATCAACAAAACGATAAAACAACGTTTTCAAAAAAAACGAAATTGTACAAACGAATCGTCGATGATGTCAAACATGAAATCATTTTTTATTTTGACATATGATCGAATACGTTTTAACGTCAACATTTTCACAAACAAAAGCACGATGAAATTATTGAACGTGTGTTACGTATTTGATTTCATGATCAATATCGTTGCAAACAACATTTTTGAAAATAAAAACGTGCATTTCAATGCAAAGCATCGTCATTTATATCGAAAAAAAATTCAACAAATTTTTTTTGTTTTCGTGTCGAGAATAAATGCACATTACGTTTTTGAAAATAATAGATTTAAATTTGAAAAAGTGAACATTTTCGCAATCATCGTGCGAAAAAAATTACTGTCGTTGAAAAAATGAAATTTACTGTCGTTGAAAAAATGAAGTTTATTGTCGCTGAAAAGATGAAGTTTATTAACAAAAATAAAATGTTTACATCAGCAACAATATCAAGAAAGTCGATATTCTGAACAGAAATAATTTCGCGATCAATAGTTTCATCAAAATTTATATCAAGAACGTTGAAAAACGTTTCGCTTATTTTTTCATCTATTTTATTTCAAAAATTTGCTCAAATGCAATCAAAACTCATCAAGCAATTTTGTTTGATTGTAAATGATTTACATCGCATGTTTGTTGAAAAATCGAAATCATTAAATTTGCAACAACATCAAAATCATCGTTTTTTTTCGCACATTTTTGACATTCGTCAACGAAATCTCATACAAATTCGCATCATTTTTATTTTTCATCGAAAAAATCGATCAATCAGAACGCATGAATTACAAAGATTGCGAAAACGTCGAAAACGAAATTTTTGCATCAATGCATGATTCGATCAAATGATCGATTCGCATATTCATAAATGCAACATCAAGAATAAAATGAAATATCAAATATTTTCTTTTAAAAAAATGTGTAGAACTGAGTGATCGAATGATCAATTAAAAATCGTCAAGAGCTTAGTCATTAGTACGCATTTCAATGACATTAGATGCTAGAAATCATGTAAATTAGCACTCGATAGAACAACATGCAATCAATGACTTACCTATCCAGAAGTCTTACATCTAATTTTTTGTTTTTCCCGCTTAGAACGCTGTTGCGTATTTCACGTCAATGTCTTGTTTGACTCAGAAATGTTTGATCTAAGGAGATGGTGGCCAAGCTATTTTGCTACTGAGAAAGACCTCACTTGGGTATCGCCACCTCGAGAGCTTATGCACCGATCCGCCAAGGAACAGCTCGCGCTGTGCGTCAATAAGAAAGCCGAGTGGTCTTCAAGGAAAAGCGGCTATGTCGCGCTTTCTCATGTGTGGAGCGATGGGTTACAACGAGATAACGAGCATAATGGACTGTTGGGTGAGAAGTTCCGTGCTATTTTTGCATTGCTTGACAGTCGACATATTGAGGCCGAATGGATATGGACGGACGTCCTTGTGATTGTACGTGTTCTCGAAGTCTTCTTGGCCTTCTCTAGGTTATTTATTTCGGTATAAGACATGTTGCGACGTCGTCTCTACAAGTTATTTGTCTCATGTAATTCAACGCTTACACAAGTTTGGAACATCTGACTCGGAAGTTTCACAGCCAGGTGGAGACCCAGCCAAGGCGAGTTCGGCGGATGAGATACTGACTATCGATATCATAAACACCCTCCCCCTTGTCTATACCCGTGCAGATGCAGTTATTATCGTCGATGCTCTGGTGCTTCAGCTCCACTCAGATTACTTAATTGACGTTGCAGTTGCTCTGGTCTGCGGCCAATGGACTACCCGAGTATGGACATTTCAAGAGATCAAGCTGGCCCAACGGGCACTTGTGCTCACCGCTACTGGACATCATACGTACAGCGACATTGTGAATCAACTCAAAACCCTGGCAGATGCGCAACCTGATCACTATCGTAGTCTGTGGCTTCGTTTGGCAACTCTTGAGAAGAATGAGGAAGTCGGACTATCGATCCCAGATATAGTCATGGCGTGCGGCACGCGTCGTTCTGGAAACGATATTGACTACGCTCGAGCCTTCTTTCCCGTCCTTGGCCTGAAGTGGGAATACGGCATGACTCGAGAAGAAGGCATGCAAATGATTTACAGGTCGCAGAAGCACCATGCTGCACGCATTGCATGCTTTTATGGCGCTCCTCGCATGAAAATCAACCTTGCGTGGGCCCCTTCCTACTTAAATGGACTGGAAGGGGTGGTGACAGACTCGCTCGAGTGGGATGATCGAGGTATCAGGGGTGACTGGTATCTAGTCCGGATTAAACATGTTTTGAAGAAATTTCCACATTCTCGGAGGACAGCTTTGAATCTTGAGCTAGATTGCTCAGGAGACACAAGTATGGAGTGTGCCTTGGCTGCTAACGAAGATCCAGAAACGATCAAGGCTATGGAGTCAGCCATCGAGCGAGGGCAGACATATGTCATCTCACTTGTGCCATCGGAAGATGTAATTGCAGCGGAGTGGGTATGTCTTCTCGACACAATCCTTCCTGTTTGAAACTTGTCTAGGCCTCATAATCTGCATATGATCCGTGCCTTAGGATTGAGATTCTTCTCGAGATTAGAAAAGCTGATCCTAAAATTCACTACAGGCTCGTCAAGCTTTAATAATCGAGAGGAATGAAGTTAACGAGCACGACGGATTCGAGGGAGCTGTCTATTGTGCAGCAGTAATCTTGAGTCAAAATCGACATCAGGAAGATAAGAAGTCCATACTACTTCGACATGGCAGTCCAGTGCATGACGATGGCTTGAGCAACGCCCTACGATACTTCTGGCACACTCAGAAAGAGTCAGGTCTCCCAGCTACTTTGACACGTCAGGATGGGGAAAGTGAATTGCATGCAGCTGTACGCACTGGCAACGTTTCGATAGTCGCGAAGGCGATGGAAGAAGGTGCTTCAATTGGCGAATTCGACAAAAGGGGCTTGACACCAGTGCACACCGCCGCTGCAAGAGGCGAAACCGAAATTCTCGAGTATTTGCTGAAGATAAGCCCGGATACAGAGATCAAAGGCAAATCTAACAACGGAGACACACCCCTCGCTCTAGCAGCCAAACACGGCCAAACTGGCTCCATCCAAATCCTTCTTAAGTCTGGTGCGAACATTCACGCTCGCGACCAGTCCGATTACACACCCATATTTTACGCCGCCCTCGAACGCCATCCAGAAGCCGTGAAAGAGCTTAGTAAGTGTTTCCGGTAGTTCGCTCTTTCAAGGTTGTATCTGTTTCCAGACATGGAGTGGCAGTCGTTCTTTCCAAGAGACACATCTTGTCATAGCACAGCACTTTACCTAAGACTCGAATCGCTGACTCCGGAACATCTCTCCAGTCTCCAAAGGAGCGAACCCAAACGACTCCACCCGCCTCGGCGAAACCCCACTCCTCCTCGCCTGCAGCGCCGGCTCCCCCCGGCTCCCAACCATCCAAGCCCTCATCGAAGGCGGCGCCTCCCCAAACCCTCCCAACCCCCTATCTCATCGCACGCCGGTGCACGAAGTCGCAGAATTCGGCACCGTAGAAGACCTAACCTATCTCCTCTCCCACGGCAGCGCCCCCGACGCGCGGTCCTCTGACTCCTACACCCCGCTCTTCTACGCCATCCAGCGCAGTAAAGCAGATTGCGTCAAGCTCCTCCTCGACGCGGGCGCCGATCCCAATATCCGCTTCCGCGACATGGCGACTCCTTTGCATTATGCTGCCCAACAACCCAACTGGCAGATCATGCAGCTGTTGTTGCAGTCTCCGAAAGGCGTGGATGTAAATGCGAGGACGGAGAGGGGGGGGTTGACGCCGTTGCATGTCGCTATGAAGGAACAGAAGACTATGACGCTGGTGAAATTGCTGCAGGAGGCGGGTGCAGATGGCGATATTGAAGACAAGACGGGGAAGACGCCGGCAAGGTATCTGCTTGAGAATAGGGAGTTGCTGCAGACGGTGCCGGAGTTGACAGTGCCGGAGTTGGCGGCGGCGGTGGAAAAATGATGGATTTGGGTTCTGGGCAGCGGCAGGACTAAGACGTTTTCCTGTTGTGGCTTCTGGGTTTCAGCTTATCGGTAGGTACGAGAAGAGAAAGACTTCGTCTTGGGGTTTGGGTATAATAGACGGATATCATGTTGCGGTGTTACAGGACAGGAGGACTCACTCCATGTAGCTCTTTTCACATCCCAAAAACCCCCTGCCAAGTATACCAACAAGCATACCAACCACTATACCAACCACAGAAAAACACAGAATTGGATTCGAAAACCTTCGTTTCCTCCGATACTACGACATTGGGGGTAGCTATATAAAAGGGGGATGGCTCTAACGGAAATGAGGGGTGCCTGCATGAGTCCTCTGCCTTATCAAATCAAAGCACCAACACCATCACCACCATCATGCATGATGTGCAAAAAAATAGCTGCTGACATCGGACCGATACCGCAGAGAAAATTACGTCAGAACAAAGTGCAGCAGAAACAAAAATTCTCTGCTACAATTTCATCTACCATTAGTTTCACGTAGTAAGGGCGGTAATCTGGTTTTCTTTCTGGTACCTTGCAGAATTAATTTATACCATGGCCATTTCGGCTGCCAGTCAGGCTGAGAATGCATCAGAATTCTCCCAAGGCTGTGGCCCAGAAACCGCCTTCACGGTAACCTTCCCACAAAAAGATGACTCGAGTTCTCCACAACAAGATGAAGAATACGCAGAGGTACACATAGGAGCGAAGAAGCAGATATTTCGCATACACGACTACAATGCCATGTACTCTCTGCCGGGGCTTTACAAGTAAGTGAACATTTTTCGAGCACATTATTGCCTGCTGGATTAGAACTCTGTCACAGGCACATCGTCTACGAACAGCTAGCGTGCGACTCCCCCAGAGTCCTAGTGCAGTTCCTGAAGGAACATGTAGCTGCAATCAATGTCTCTTCGGCTATCATTGATCCCCTGGACATTCTCGACGTCGCTGCGGGCAACGGCATTGTGGGCGCGGAGCTCCGCCAACAACTCGCGGAGAAACCTGGAATCCGACGTCTCATCGGGACCGATCTGCTCGATTCAGCTCGCTCAGCTGCCCTCAGGGATCGGCCAGACGTCTACGACGACTATGTCGTTGCCGATTTGACTCAACCACATGGATCAGGACTTCCCTCGTCGTTGGATCTCGTCACTATCTGTGCGGCGCTGGGCCCTGGCGATGGCGACTTGCCGCTCGAGGCCGTCGACGGAGCCATTATTCTGTTGCTTGAAGGCGGGCTGCTCGCGCTGACCGTCAATGCAAGAGGTCAGAGTGCTGCGACTTCCCTTCGGTGGCAAAGATTTTTCGACAGTGTCAATGGAAGCGGTGGAAGCCATGTAAGACGTTTTTCTTATTCCTCTCAGTAGACTTCTCGTCTTCAAGCTTACTGCTCTATATCAAATCTAATATACAGTGATGCTGACTTGGAATCGTACCAGTGGGGCTGTTTGGAGGAGGTGGCGCGGAAGAGCTATAAACACCGGAAGAATGTGCAAGGGAAATGGATTGAGTACGTGGCGCTCATATACAAGAAGAAGGGACCAGAGGCTGTTGATGGTATGTAACATGACTAAGAAGAAATTTAACGTGCCTAGAGCTTCAAGAGCGACAGATCCAAAAGATGATGGCTGCGGTCTCAAGATTTCTCAAACTACCAGTTCCTGTGGCTTGTGCCTGATTGAACTAGAGCGATTGAGTACACATGGTTCCTTTGTCACGTGTTCCCGCAGTCCGGCTCAATTGACTCCAGGCCATGCATTACTTCTGGATCGCCCTCATGGGGTGTTCCAAAACTAGTTCCATTCGAAAGTTGTGCACATCTTCGACGACAGTGTTGAGAACTACTTGATGAGCTTGGAGTTAGCAAGAGGACTGATATTTAGCAGGACTGTGCTGTTCTAGGATTGCATCGGCGAAAAGTTCTTGCTCGAACATAAAATGCTAACATCGCGTGATGACTCTATCCATCAGACAACATGGAGGCTTTCGCGAGCATCCTGCAAGCTATGATGGACCGGTACAATAATCATAACAACAGCTCCTTTCTCGGGCTGCTGGTCGCTGTGCTACATTCTATGCTTGTTTCGGAGAAAGTCATTGCGGATCCCGGGCACAAAAACCTGCGTTTACCGAGCTGAATTTTGGCCAATTACGCTATCATTGCTTAGATGACGCATTATCGAAATTTCGAAAAATTCATCCTGTTTTGCCAAAGAAAAATCCCAGAGCCCCAAGTTGAAGGCTTCACGCTTCGGAGCGTGGGTGCGCATACCCTGCTGGGAGGTGCGCGTACCAGGAAGGGGGGCGACTGGCAGTCTACTTGTAACCACTCCAGCGCCATTGGCCGATGGGAAAGAGATGCCGTAAGCATCCTCCCGCACTTGCACAGTGTCATAATGCATATGGATGTCTGGCGTATCCCTTGCTCGCCCGTCTGGCCGCACCTCGGTATTGAACCATAATTTCGCTTATACAACAAGGTAGATATAACCAAAAGTATGAGGCATGTCCGGGTTGCTACCAGACTGACGAGCGACAAAGGGATAGGTTAGTTCCTACATTTCCTTGTTTCAAATTTGTTTGTACTTGTTTCACCTTGAGAGATTGTTGGAGGAAAAAACCGTAAGTGTGCCCTCAGGACAAGAAGATCTACCACGGCTGATAAGCAATTGTTTGAGGGCTTTAGACACTCGCGAATTTTGAGAGGCCCCGACTCACGATTAGGGCAAAGCCAACGGCCCTGACATGAAACGGCGCATAAGCGATGATGACAGCGCATAAGCGATAATGGCGCATCGACTAAAATACACATATATCTCCGAAGGAAAATCTTACAAGAACAAAATGCGCCTGCACTGATCCCCTGAATCCAAACCCATTTCAGAGTCGATTTTAAGCGCCATCAAGTTTCATAGCATCCGCGCTCATGTTCCTCGCCTGCGCACGCTTCTTCACCCTAGCGACATTCCTGCTATTCATTCAATGCGCATTTTCACATCCAGCCAATCATGTGGGTCAACCACTAAGAATCATCGTCACCGGCACCCAGTAAGGCCCTTTGCTACTTCCCATATCTAATTCCCTAACAGCCAACCTACCCACAGCTCCAACACAAGCCACCACCTCACCTCCTTCCGCCTGCAGCTAGACTACGCCCGCTTCTCCCAACAGCGCTCCATCTCCCCCTCCAGCGGCTCAGCATGCATCGCCGCCACCATCACCGCAGCGCGCCGCCACAGCCCCAACGAACAACTGCCCGCAACGGGCTTCAAGATCGTGGATCGTGGCGTGTGGCTCGAGGCGGGCGCTTACCATCATGATTACACCTGGGGCATCCTTGTTGATACTGTGGAGTTGGTCGAGGCGGAGTTGGAGGCGAGGGGCTGGTTTAGCTGTCGGTGGAATATTGAACGGGTCGGGAATGCGGGGAGTCCGGGGTGGTTGATTGGGTGGGGACGTATGAGGTAGATGGTGGGGAGGGGATGGCGGGCGTGTTTTTGATGGAGGCCGAGCTTGGGGAGCGATGGGGGGTGGTGCTGGTAGGAAAACTATGTCACACCGCGATTTAAGTCTTGAGGGTACTACCAAAACAATAGATTTCACGCATGATACAATAATATTCTGTAGCTTCACGAGAATAATATCGCGGTGAAGGTGCAAGTCTATATTACAGTATACAGTAGAGAGCTGGCCCCGGAGATGTTTCAAGCCTCCATGGTGCCAAGACGGGAATTCCCGCTGATTAGATAAGGGTGCTGACCCTACGGGTCCTGAACACAGAGCTGCATAAATAGATTTTCTGAATCCCAATTGGAAGACACTCCATTGACGCAAGCCGCGATATACAGCACGGACCAAGACCAATTCTCAGATCATTTATTCATCAGACACCGACTCTGATGCACTCTGCACGTACTCTTCTCCGATCAAGTTCCCAAAGAACGACCATCCACCCGCGGCAGCCATGTATAACCACAACCTCACCCAAGCCAACCCATCCAGACCCAATTCATCCACCATCACCCGCACCCCCTCCCCTCTCACCTGTTTCCAAGCCCCACTCATCAGGACCCTCACCAGCATATCCATCACCACAAACGCAACCTCAAAATACGCCCCTCCGCTCCTGATAAACATTCCTAGACCCTCTATGATCGCCCCCAGCAGATCAACGCTCAACCCCGCGCAAGGATGCACGATGATCCTCGCCCCCGGCGACTCCGCATGGCCCTTCGAGTCCCAGTGCAAAGCGGTTCTTGGGGCGGAGGGCAGCGCGCGGATGTGCTGCGCCCATTGCCAGAAGCGCTCGAACGCTTCGATGAGCCAGATGCCCTCGGCGTAAAAGTCTGCGCCAAATGACCCGCAAATGGCATAGTACGCTTTGTCTGGGATTTCAGCGATTTTGGAATCGCCGCAACTGACAAGGAAAATATGGAAGTGCTGATAACATGGGTGTACTAGTTGCATCCGTGAACGTATGACTCAAGTATGATGCAAAAGGAGGCAGTCAAGAGACAATTGCTCAGATGCAACGGAATTTTGGGTTTCCCAAAGTAGCGCCCCCAACCTCTGATCGTTGAAAGTTTGGGAAGATTGATCACCGAGAGTGAAATCTCAGCAAGACATGATATATTTCTGCGTAAGTGCATAGTTATCGGATGATGTCTGATCCGATTAGAGCATGATGGCCCCTTATCAGCTCTCTCCTTGGGCAGGCAGATTGTACTTTACAGCAATCCGGTAATCAGACTGATAGTCGAATTGAGCTTCGAACAACATATTGGGCTCGACGCCAAGCTTCGAACATAGCTCGACACTTCTATCATGCCTTGTTCCTGTTGTTCTGCTGAGCAACGCGGTTAGCGATCATGGGTCCCGTTTGGAATTAGCGGCAGACGCTTATTATTATTTTCTGCAAATTCTGCACCGATAACATATCACAGTTGAGACCGCTATACATTGATTTGATCCTTCCTATTCTATAGGCCTCAAATTCGGACCTCCAGCTCGTGCGCTAATCATCCTGCCTTTGGCACGTTGCAGGCCCATAGGTAAATATCACTCCTAGCACTTCCACCTCTGGAGTTCCAGCACTAAGACTAATCGTGGGTCAGGACCTCACTAAAACTCGGGGCAACCATGACATTCCAACAATCAGATACTGGAAAGCGTAGTCCTTGAGTTGAACTTCGAAGACAGAGAAGAAGACCAAAAAAACGAATCAACTAAATTTCGGAATGGTATCTAGCATTTTGACGATGAATGATAACTCTTTCTGATGAACGGTTCCAGAAACTATATCAGAGCAGAGAATCATGAAAACCATTCCGTAACCAACATTTGTCATGTTACCTGCACATGCTAGGATGGTATGGGCAAGGTCTCAGGCGTAGAAGTGCCCTGGGAAATCAATGGTGCAGACACAATCATTAGGCAATCACACACCCCGCACAAGCTGAGACATGGCGAGTGGCTATCGGCAGCTCGCATTCTCTAACAACGCCTGGTTATCAGAGCTCGGTGTCTGATCCAAATATGCCCTATCTTTGAGTCCCGGACCCGCACCGTCCGTGCCGCGTATGTAGTGCTGCAGCGGAGAGACGCCTTGCCGTCTTTGGATTATGATGCATACCTCCAGACTGCAAGTGGAGGTTTCAGAACTTCTGATAGACCCAGATTTGGCCTGAGCTTTGTGGCGTAGAGAATTTTTATGCAACCACCACTGCAAAGGACCTCCAAGACTAGAAATATTAAGCGAGGTCAAAACGGTGACCGCGAATGGGCCACCTACCAACAGGGAACCGGACAGAAAAGCCCCGGTACGTATGGCTGCATCCAGTACCCTAATAAATTCGAGAAATTTCGAGGTATCTGCTTGGTATCTGTTGTGGGTGTGAATCTCACAACGATGATTTGAATTGACTTGCACCCTCAACCTCTTACCAGTATTCTTTACCGTCTCCGATCTGATCTTTGACTTGCTGAGCCAGAGACCAAAAATCGGGATGTAAGAAATCCACAAGTTGATGAATCCAATATTTGAACCCCGCAAACTACGAAGTAAGAATAGAAAACCAAGAGAATGAAGACAGTATCCCCCCTTGAACCGCACACGCCGGCCAAAGTTGGCAAGACAACTTTTCTTGTACGCAGATTCACTCCACACATGTCTTGCTACACTAAGCTAAGCTTTGTCCATAGGCATTTCTATGGACCGGCGTCGGAGTATCGCTTTGCTTTCTAATATTCCGTTTGCTGGTCAGATTCAAATCATTCCGGACGCTGTACCTCGACGATTTCCTGGTGATCTTGGCCTGGGCCATGCTGCTTGCATTTAGCGTTTCCTGGCAAATCGGATCGACAGGGCTTTATGATCAATACGCCGTCTCATCTGGGCAGAAGCCATTCACGCCCGTTTTCATCGAGAGCGATATCCATTTCCTACACGCAACCATGGTTCCAGCCATCCTCCTATTTTACAGCTGTCTTTGGACTGTCAAACTCTCCTTCATGGTATTCTTTCGAAGACTCTTCACACATGTCAGGGGTCACAGGATCTGGTGGTGGTGTATTTTGAGCTTCACAGTCCTTACCTGGGCTGCTTGTGTCGCCGACTACAACTACCAATGTTCTTTGGGCTCTCCTGAAACAATTTTTGGTGAGTCTTGATCTATTATCACATGTAAGGCTAATCGGGTAAAGGTTATTGTGCTTCGCTAACTGCAATTAAATGGTCCAACCATGCCTTTTACGGAAATTGTGCTGCGGACGTTCTCACAGATTGCCTTAGTGGGTTTTGTTCTGTTTTGTAGAGTAATACATAGGCTTACTGAATTATAGTAATCTCGATCCCTGTTATGATGCTGTGGAACACCCGGATTGCTCGCCGGCAGAAGATCTTACTCATGGCGATCTTTTCAATGACAGTGGTGGTAATGGGAGTCGCCATCGTCCGGGTTGCCGTTGTGGACTTTAGAAAACGAAATGCAGATATCAGCTGGCTGTATTTCTGGAGCAGCATCGAGATGACAACCGGTGCGTTAATCCCGCCTCTATAGCTGATCAAAGTCTGTTATCTGACTTCTACCCATGATAGCTATTGTAATCGCATGTATCGCTTCATTTCGTCAGCTCTTCGTGCACGCCAACAGTCAACGAAAAGTTCGAAAGCCTAGACGCAGCAAACCTGATTCTCGCAAGGGTTTTCTCTCCTACTTTGGCTTACGCAGCAAGACAACGAACAAGAAGCGGACCGGTGATGACAGCGGAAGCAAACATGATCCTGATAATTGGAGTAGTCGTACTCATATTGTCCCCTTGGATAGTATTCATATCGACTACCATCTGTCGGTTCCCGTCAGTAGACTCGGGCAGTGAAGTCTAGCCTAGTATAATAGTCTCTTCTTGTGTACACAATTAACGACCCCCCTGCAGTAATTCAGGGACTTGAAAGCTAATAACAGGTTAAGAGAGACCCGTTTCCACATTATGACTATGGAGTATGGACTGTGTAGGTGTAGGATACATCGGATGAAAGTGGGGATTGCTCGCTAACATACAGAGGCAATAAGCTAGCCCCAATGGGGCTCTGGCTTGGATTCGCAACAATCTATTGGCTTGGCAAGGGGGCTGTGCAATCTGGTATGGGTTTTCTTTTGCCCAAGGTTTGAATTTGAAGCTCCGCAGCAGCTGTCTTCTACCTACATGTATTTGACCTTATTGTGCTCGAGGATCATCAACATTTAGTGTTTCAGTAATGTCGCTTATCACACTTCACATCCTGGCACATTCTGACAGAGACACCTCTTATAAGTGCGGCACTGTTGCCTCAGTCGGCTAGCCTTAGTATTGAACCGCCGTAATCTTTCGCAGCAGCAGTCATTGTCCCAAGTCGGTTGTGACGCGGTCATACCTCATCTGTGTTTACATGACTGTTTTGACAAAACAGAAACCAATGGCTTCGGAGTTCAGATCGAAGCTTTGTCAGGTGTGTAGAGAAATCAATTTTGCTGCCATTCTGACGCCCCGAGAATGGGATGCGACCAGCCCAAAAACAAAAGCTTTGTATCGACCAGAGCTCAGTGGCAATGGTGGAGACCCGTCCATGGATTTTGATAAGTTTCCGAAATCGAAGCGAGCAGCATCGGCGGCGGACTATCTGCCCCAGATCCGTACCGCCTATTACGACGACTTGAGCGAATCTGAAACCAGCATGGACATGGACATGGAGAATTCGCACGGACTTACACGGTCAGAGATAGATGTGGAAGGAGATGAGACGACATCCGGAGTCATGAAAGAAACCTTAGACTCACTGGAAACTTTCTCGCTCACAAGTGTTGGCTCTGGGGAAGGGCAGAAGCTCGGAGAGTTTGTCGATGACAACGATTCTGGAATTTTCAATAAGGACGATAGCAAGCACGAGGGCGACGAGAATCATCCTTCTGGATGCAGCCTTGAAGCCGGGGAAAATGAAGCTTATCAATCCAGTCCCGAAGATGACGAAGCTGACGCTTCTGAATACAGTTCCGAAAGCGACGAAGATGTTGCCTCTGGACACAGTCACGATGATGATGAAGATGACATTTTAAGTACAGATCCGATGAAGACGATGATTTCGGCTCTGAATACCGTTCCGAAGATGAAAGAAATTCATCGACGTCAACCTGGAGTGGTGATAGCCATTTTACTGAAGTTGAGCGAATTGATCTTGTCAAACAAGCTAAGGGAAAGTGGGACTACCGTCATGGTCACCTATACTATCTTGGTTCGATCTGGGATTTGAGATCAAGAAGGCATGATTGCGATCTCTGTCGCTTGCTGTGGCAAAGGATTCGCTCCAATCCACACATAAAAAAATTGTATCTCACCAAATCACGATGCGTTTTCCGGTTGATTGACTTGCACCGCCAAGGGTCAACCACTTCCCATAGGGAGATACATTTATTTAATCTCCTCTTCATTTATGCATACAAAGTCACGGTGAATCCGAGAGACAGTCAATGGATTGTCAAGTATCCGTACATCTTTCAGGGCATACATCGAGAGAACGTCGATCGAGATTCAACAAGGATGGATCCCTTACCATTCTCCAATTCAATGTATGGACAAGCGCGACTTCGAGATGAAAAATGCAACTATGATCTTTTTCGCGAATGGCTCAGAGTTTGCGAGACCAAGCACGAACACCCAACGACTGTCTACAGTGGTAATTTGTCTCTTCGGCTAATAGATGTGAAACAAGGGTGCCTCTTAGACTGGGATGGACCTGTATCTGAGTTTCCCAGGTATGTCGCTCTTAGCTATGTGTGGGGCAAGTCACAGCAGCTGGTCGTTCTAAAAGAGAAGCTCCTCAACGACTTTAAACGACCGGGGTACCTGAATCATTGTCTATTAGATCAGACCATTCGTGACTCGATCGACGTATCAGCCAGGATCGGGGAAACATACATATGGATCGACGCTTTGTGTATTATCCAAGACGCAAGGGAAGACAAAGCCAAGCAGATCACCCAGATGCATCATATTTATGGACAAGCAGTACTTACAATAATTGCAGCCTCGGGTAACGATGCAAACTCTGGCTTGCCAGGGGTCAGCCTCCCACGACGGCCAAGTAACCAAATAAGGCTGGAATTGGATGACATCAGTCTCACAACTAGAACTAATCGCACATTGTTTCACACTGAGCGTGACATTGGCTTCGCTGAGAACTATCTTACGTCATCGACCTATATTCGCAGAGCATGGACTTTCCAGGAAAGTATGTTGTCAAAGCGCTTGCTGATTTTTGCCAAAAATGAAATCCACTGGGAATGCAGTAGGTGTACATGGTGTGAAGAAACGCATTTCGAGTCCGACTCTATCGACTTCATTGGATGGAGATCGCTGAAAAGTTCAACGCCCATTGACGTTTGGGCCGACACATTTGATCGCAGAGCCTACGACATCTCGTTTGAGGAACCGACAAGGAATCCCCAGATACAATCTTATGCCAATCTGATTCGGGAATATACGAGTAGGGATCTCACTCATGATGAAGACATTTTAGATGCTTGCACTGGTGTGCTCTCCTCAATACAAGAACGTGACCATTCGGAGTTCCTCTTCGGCCTCCGCACTAAGCATTTTGGTAATGATCTCCTATTCAATGTCCTTCAATTTACAGTAAGACGGTTTCCCGACCAGCAGTCGATGAGGAGTGCAATCCCCACTTGGTCTTGGGCATCATGGAGGGGTAAAATTGAGATCGCGAATGAGCCAAGGTACAACAGCTATGACCCTGTGGAAAATTTGATCCCTTGCGATGGTGTTCGATGTCACATGCTGGAAATCGATCGATTAGGAACTAGGCATCTTCGAACAATCAACGACAAGGGAGGATGGAGATTTACGTCAGACTACGTCCGAAAAGGTGAGGGAATCTGGGATCCATCAATGTTTCTTCGGGGGAACAAAGACTATCCTCCCGCTCATGAGAAGAACCCAGAGATACCTAGTTACCCTCAGGACCTTACACTGATCGATGTTGAGTCCCATCCGGCTTTTCTTTCCATGGTGCCACGATTTCACATTCTTTTCTACACATTTTCTACCACGGTCGTACTTCGAACAGATCATCAACAACTCGACGATATGACAGGGACTTTGATTGACAGTTTCCGCTCTGCAGATACAGAAATCAAGCTTGAAATAGCTGCTGAGGTACTGCAAGACAGACGAAAGATACGGCGCAGCTTATACATCTGTCGTGAAACCCCAGCTACAACTACTGCTGTCGAAACAGCAGGCGAACATCCGCTTCAAAGTGAACCAAGGGATTCTGATACAACGTCAGAAGACCAATCGACGGATAGTGAAGCCGACGATGTTTTTAAGCTGCCCCCAACCTCCAACAAGACGTAGAGCTAGGCCCACTGATACCTAACCCAGACTTAATGACCTATCCAGAGCACGTTGCTGCGATTCCAGATGGCGTGTATCGTTTTCTATGGATGAATAATAACCAAATACCTACGTTTCAACACCTCCTGTGTAGACCAGTCTCCTCTTCAGCATCGAAAGATGGCAAATGGGATGGCGAAATATTAGAACGCGTTTCCGGAGCCATGGGACCAATTGACATACTTGAGAAGGCGCAGCAAGAGAGATTCGCCGCGGAATGGAAACTTCACATACTTGGTTGATTCTTTCATTGGGGGTACTCTTTGACTTCCGTCCTTGTTTCGACAAAATGTCATGCAAACAAAAGCTGGAGAGATGGATCCTGGATTCGGGGCGGAAAGACTTACTGAGCTCAGCGTATGACGATCTAATATACCCGTCACTTGTATGCACTGCCTATCACATTGGCACTTCTCTACAGAATAAAGGGGACCCCACTAAGGATTCGAGCAACCAGTTAGCATCTTCCTCCGAAGCGTATCCAAGGTATCCACCTACCTAGGAGGCTTTGCAAGCCCCATTCTTGCAGCCATGCGGGCATTCTTTGAATTTCTTCCACGTGCCGGCGTCGCATACGATCTAGATTATAAACAGATCAGTGACTGTGGCTGAATATTGGATGTCGATATCCACCATTCGGCTCCGGCAGGAAGCTATGAGGTTGAAGGATAGATGATATATACAGATAGGGAAGAGAAAAAGAATAGGAAGCTAAAAGTAAAAGATAGATGACATTTATAGATAGGGATAAGAAAGAGAAGCCGGTAAGGAATTCAGGGAGGGGAAGAGGTTTCGCAGACGCACCACATTCTGGCCATTGTTGGAGCACCGGTGCGCATCGAGGCAGGTGCCACCGCAGCCGGAGCCTTGTTGATACGGGCCCTGGTCACAGGCCAGAGCAGCAGCCGCTAGGAAAAGGGGAACAATGATGGAATAAAGCTGCATGATTATTAATAAAGCGGTTGAGATTGGGGTCTGCCTTTGGTGTTTTCGAATGTGCTTGTTCTCTTTTCTCTTCGAAGTCGGACTGATGAACTGAGAATCAAAATATAGTGGAATATAGACTGTGTTTTATGTGTGGGACCACCATGTTCGACGCCGTGCACGTGAGCGGAAAGTTCAGATGATGCCGAGAGATGGGTTACAGTGCATCAGAGCTGCAGATGAGAGACCGCATGGTTTGCACTTGCTGCGGGGGCGATTTGTCTCCGCAACCAACTCCGCCGAGCTGATCCCCACCGAATGCCAGCAAAAAGAGCTCGAAGAGATGGAGATTATGGTGTGCCATTGTTCCAGGCGTGGTGTACAGCCATTAGGTAATTGGCGAATCTACAAAGGAGGAGATCGATAGGCTAGAGACAGATCGTAATAGCAAAGAGGAAGTGACTTACTGGCGTACTTAGACTTTGTGCGGTGAGCTCCAGAAAGGAAATTGTAAACAAATGGTTGCTATCGAACACCCCTATGGCTCGGCTGGCTGGACCAGGGTGCTGAAGCAAATGAGACGAAATTGCAGTGGCTGGGGCTTGGCACGCCTATCTATATAAGCGATCTTCCCCCCCGAGCTTCTGGCTTCTGCATCTTTCGTTTCTTCTTCTTTCACTCATTCACGCCTCAATGACCGTTCTTTTGCGTATCAACTCCAGTCCGGCAGAAGACTCTGTCGCATAGATAGAGGGAGTTTGGTTTCCCGACACAGTGGCAGCTCCAGTTTGGCCCATTTTGGTTCCCCGTGGGCTACTGCTTTTGCTAGGAGACTACCCGCCAACACACCCATTGTATAGTATCGTTGTTCTAGCAATCAGGCGAATGAGGCTTTAGCGTCCTGGAAGTCAATTCCGTTTCATGATCTCCGAGGAAGAACGCTATATCAGTTGAGCTATATGTTTAAAGTTCGAGATGAGCCTAGCCAAGCTCAGAGACTGATCGGACATAACTGCATAAACCGATGCATCAGCCTCGTGTACCTCGTACGCTGTATGGCTGCTCTAACTCAATGTAGAGAATGATCGACCTTGTTGGGCACCCATATCGGCACAGGAGCGTCTGTACCTTAGTCTCCTGTACCCCACAACATGGTGCATGAGCCAATAACAATCCCATACAGTCGGCGCATGGGTAATACAAGTGGTGTCTCATCGAACTTCAGCCGTACCTCAAATTCATCTGGCCCCCGATTCCGATTTTCTTCGGACTTCCCCAATCAATCATCGTATCCGAATCGCCCCGTGGTGCTCTGACAGATCTACCGCACAGGAGCCAGGCACAGTGCCCTAGTGCAGTAATCACGCCATGACTAAGCAACCCGAACCAACCAGCGTGACGTGAAATGGCTTGCATAGCTCGGTCTCTCTTCGGGGAGGAGCCGTATATGCCGCGGTGCCTCCAGATGTCGACTTGTTGGAACATTCTCATTGGTGTTCAGACAGACTTGACGAATAGCATAGCACCGAGAGAAAATTTCTGGCAGAGTAGAGCCGCTCTTGCAGAAAGATGTTTCGCGGTCTCTGAGATTGTACAGGGCCTATATGAAAGCTGGGATCGGCGACCATGTATGTCGGTCTTGTGTGTGCAGATACGAAGCCAATGTTCGGTGACTTGGGTGTTAGGCTGATACTCCATTGGCAGCATGGGCTAGGTGGGGGAGGGGCAACCCGCTGATCGAGACACCTGCTTAGTTGGCACCTTGGGGATGTGGTTATATCGAACCCCACGCAGGCAGACATTGTTTTGTGGAAGTGGACCTACTGAATCATTGAAGAAGGACAGAAGAGATGCGAGAAGTGATCTCGTACCGTGAAGTAGGTAGCTCTAGGTATGGCCTTGGCTCTACCCAGCTACGGGCCGTACCACTTTCCAAAGGCTTGAATTAACGCCTTTGAAGCCGAAATTTGACGATGGCACCATAGCATCATGGCCAACTCCGTGCAGTCCAATCAGACGTTTGAGCCGTAACCTCATTAATTCCCTCCCCACTAAATGGCAGCTTCACTTTTCCGAATTCTATTTGCAGATTGACAGTTTCGAAGTTTGAAAATGCAAATCGCGCGTGGCGTTTTTAACGTCACGCTATAGTATAATCAATAGACGTTCGACTTCTATTGATTAATTTTGACACGTGTAATCGCGAAAATGAAATCGCGTAAACAAATCATGTTGTGATGATATTGTCGTTTCATTTCTCGTAATAAACATTTTCGTTTTTATCGCAATATCATTAATTCAACAATCAATGTTTTGTTGATTTTGTCAACATTGTATAATTGACGTACGATGAAAAATGTTTGAAATTAAATCGATTCAATCACAATTTATCGATTTTATTGAAAGAATCATGGGTGACTACCATTCTATTGCTCTGAATCTCGTTATTTTGGTAAGTTACATGCAGGTGGGAGCACAAGAAATGTGCGGGTGCCAAGGCACTAGTTCCAACAAGGACGCACTAGTCCTTCTTTCGTCAGGTTATATCAACTGGATCCTGACTGCAGCACATCTGCGGAGGCTGTATTTCCAACACTCTCCCACAGCAACCGCTTGTGCCATCTGCTCTGTATCCTAACGAGCTCAGTCTGGCCTAGAGCTTCCGTGCAAGCTCTTTCAGCGATGTAGCTTTCTCAGCGATGCGGCTCCCCCAGCGATGTGGCTTTCTCAGCGATGTAGATCCTGTAGGGCCAGGCCATACACCGATGCGAAGGTTGCAGAAACGAACGAATCGAGGTCCGATGAACCTGTTGGCTCCAGATATGACGTAAGGTCGAATTGTAAGGCGTGCGATCGAGCATCTGAAGGATTGCGACGTTCTGGATATGCATCTCCATGAAGTGAAGCATCGATGTGGGTATTGGTACCTAGAATTGAGTGGAAGGTACACCATGGAGCAAGTATCAATTGTCTGAGTAGTGCGATATTGACGAGAGTGCGGGTCACACCATGATCTGGTAGCATCATTGTGGATCTCAGGGTTCTCAGGTACTTCTTGCGACATCAATGGTCGGATATCTATGCAATTTGGCTGTACGAAGTCCATAAGGTATGCCAACGATGTGGGGGATGGTCGAGAAATCGATAAGGAAGATAGTGCATCGAATGCGGGCAGGCTTCTGCGGGCATACATCGATGCAAAGAGTGCAGATTCGAGCTTTTCTGATCTGACTATGATCTGCCAGAGAACCAGGTCGATTAGTATGCGAAAAGGTCAGATATCTTCAGCACTATTTGTTCTTCTTGATCGAGTTCTTGTTCTGCAAGATCGAGTGTGTAATGACTGCATAGTACGCTCCCCCGAAGCGATACTATTTGGCATCAAGTCTCTGTTGTAATAGACTCAATACGCTTTCTCGAAGCGATATTGACGTGACTTCTAGCAATGACTGTATAGTACGCTTCTCCGAAGCGATACTATGTGACTTTTTGTTTTACGAGACTGTATAGTACGCTTTTTCGAAGTCATACTATCTAGTCTGCTTCTTCTCTTCTAACGAACAGCTGTATAGTACGCTCTCTCGAAGCGATACTATGTGACTTCTTGTCTTACGAGACTGTATAGTACGTTTTTTCGAAGTCATATTATTTAGTTTGTTTCTTCTCTTCTAACAACTGTTCGTACAGTACGTCAAGTACGACGATTGTATTCATTCTTTTTCTCTCGTATTTATCGGGCGACTAAGTCTCAAAAGTAGTAAAGAAAGAGATCATAATTAGTCGTGTTAGATCAAGACGAAGTCACAACAAAGATAAGTTTCTATCATATTCGTTAAACAATAAAACAAAGCATACAACAACTTTTAAAGTTCTCTCAAATCGATCAACGATTAATAGAGAAGACGAGCGAGTAAAACAACAAACAAACAACATGTTAACTTTCTCAAAGTAATGACTCTTTCGAAGAAGAGTCAATATTTTCTCAAAGTAGAGCGAGAAAAAGCGAAACTTCAATAGCGTTGTCTCATGAGTATTTCATTGTTTTCAACTTTTGAAACATTTCGCATGACTCAATCAGTAAGTCAATAGATGACGAAACGTTTTTGACAATGTCTGCAAACAGAAAACGAGCGAGAAATTCTTGAAAAAAAGAAACGCATCGAAGCAAATCGAGAAATAAAACGAAACAAAAAAAATGACGTGCGAATCGACTGTTTGATCGAATCATGCGTTGATGCAAATGTTTCGATTTTGAACGATTTGAAAACAGATAAAATCATTGCATGAAAGTATGACGTAATGCGACTTTGTACGAAATTACATTTGTTTGCAAAATTGCATTTGTCAAGATCGCGAGAAAAAAACGAGCGCATTTGATGTCGTTGCAAATCAAATGAATTCGATTTTTCAACAAACATGCGAAACAAATCGTTCACGATCAAATAGAATCTCGAAAATGTAAAATTTCGTGACGAAGTAAACGAACAAACAATATTTGCATTCTTCGAAAATTTGCACATCGATTTGAATGTCGCAATCGAGAAACGAAAAAGCTTCGATGCAATGATTGATCGTGAAACGATTTCTGTTCAGAATATCGATTTTCGTGATGTTGCAATCGACAAGAATTTTGATGAAATAACTGATGATTCGATTATTGATTTCGATAATACGCTTTCTGAACGCTCGCGTACAATTTCTGATGTAAACATCGAAAAAAATGAAATTTTCGATGAGATGAGAAATGACGAGAAGATTATCGATCGAGATGACGAAACAAACGAAATAAAAAATGAAATCATTGATTGTTACGAAACAAATTTCGATTTTGAAGCAGATGAAACAACAAATTTCGATTTTTTCGCATGTCGAATGCGAATATGCTCGTGAAATTTGATGTTGTTATCGAATTTGATCGAATGTTTGCAACGTCTGCACGTATATTTTTCAATTCGTTTCGTTGTTATGCGAATTTTTTTTTTGTTTCAACGATTTCTTCGTTTTCTGTCTGAATTTGTTTTTCATTTTCGATTCGTGTTTTCGCATCAAATAATTCTTTTGTACTTTTTTTGTTTGAACGAATCAAACGCATTTTTGATTGATTTGATTTTGTTGATGTTGCTCGTACAAACATCGAAAATTTTGCGTTATTGATTCATTCGCGAATATGTCATTGACTGAAATGCAAATGCAAAAAAGAAATAATCAAAAAAGAAAATCAAGTTTCGAAAAAGTAGAAATAGATGTCGTCATTCTGATTGAGTGTAAAATTCGCGAGAAGATTCGATATCGTAAAATATTCGTAAAAAGTCTCGATAAATAGACGAATTCGTAAAATAAATAAATAGATCGAAAGTTGACTGTTTCGAAAACTTCGTAAATAAATAGATAGATGTTATCGATGTAATTGAAAATGTATTAATTGTATTGCGTATCAAGATACTGAATGTTGTCAATGCAATTGAGTCAATTTTGATTTGACAAGATTGAATATTTCATTGAATTGATATTGTTGTTGTATTGCAAATTTGCTGTATTGTTTGCGACTAATTACTATTGTTCATGACGTGTTTCGACATGTTGTTGCTGTAATTGATATTAAATGTAGCGAAAATTGTTAATTCGATTCTCATAATCTATTGAAAAAATCATGAGTGATTATCATTCTATTGTTCTGAATTTCGTTATTTTGATAAATTACATGCAGATGAAAACACAAAAAATGTGCGAATGTCAAGACACTAATTTCAACAAAAACGCATTAGTTTTTCTTTCGTCAAATTATATTAATTGAATTTTGATTGCAACACATTTGCGAAAATTGTATTTTTAACAGATTTTGAAATCAACGCGATACGATTATATTTAAAAATATTATTTAAAAAAAAAAACATACATCAAACGAAAATATTTTCTGTAACAAACATTTTCGATTTTATTGTATTACAATCAATTTCGCATATAACGTCATTTTGTTTTCGTTTAAAAATCATTTTTGACGTACGATGAAAAATGTTTGAAATTAAATCGATTCAATCATCGTTTTTAAATTTTGAAATCAACGACATACGATTTTTTTTGAAAATATTATTTCAAACAAAAACAAACATCAAACGCAAAATATTATTATCAATTTTTTTTATCATCGTTGTTCGAAATTTCAACAATTCGATTTTGTTATTGTAAAATTATCAACAATGTACAATTGAATTCGTTTTTACAAATTTCGATTAATTAATCGTTGACAATTCGTTGTTTTTGTTCATAATGATTTAATCACATCAAAATAACGAGCAATTAATTTTTCGCAATTTTCACAATCGTCGAAACATTTCATTCGAACGAATCAATTGAATTTGTTGTATAATATTACATTTTTGAAACAAAACATGACGTTTTCATAATTTACGTTTGAAATCATGATTACAACATCAAAATCAAAAAATCAAAATATCGTTCAATTATAAAAAATGATTCAATTATTACGAAACGTTTTAAAATTACGTTTAAATGCGATTAAAATTATTTATAAAAAATTACATGTTACAAAAACGTTCGTGCAACGTTATGAAAATTCACGATTAAAACGAAATTTTATAATCATTCGTTCGTTTCAACGAAGAATTTTCGTGTACATTACAAACATTAAATGACAAACGAAATTTTGAAAAAAATCGCAATTGCAAACGACAAAAATTAATTTTTTAATCGACAAATTTAATTTTCAATTTAACAAACATAAACATAATTTCGATCGAAATTTTAAATGATTTGATCACGAATCATTTCAATTATTTTTTCATTTTTCAAAACATTTACAATGCGAAAAAAAAAATCAAAACGCAAAAATTAAACATTGACATTTTTATAAAAATTTTGCACGACGTTTTCGATTTTATTAATTGATTTTAAAATCGTCGCGATATGAAACATCACGATCGTGTAAATAAATTTTTTTTTGTCAACAAATATGTCGTCGATTTTTTATTCAAAAATTTCGAATTTTTCGTGTTAAATAATATTTGCAAAATTAAACAATACAAATTGTCGATATTTGTTTTTTTGAAACAAATTTCATTAAACATTAATTTTTATTGAGATTTGATTTTTGTTAATACGAAAAATAAAACGAATTTGACATGAATGATGTTTAATATCGATCAATTGTATCGACGATTAAATTTTCAATTTTTTTTTGTAATCGTTTTCATTTCGAATTGAATATTGTTCGAAATTTTCGAATTTCGATATTCAACAACAAACATTTTTCTTTTCATTCATCATATAAACAAGAAAATTCGAAAACATTGCAAACATTTTTTCAACGATAACAAAATCGAACAAAAATAACAAAAATTCATGAAACATTGATTCGAAATTGTTCACGTTTTCATTTGTGAAAATTACAATTTAATTTGAAAAAATTTGAAAAATAAATACAAACGTTTTTATCGCGACGAGATTTTGTATTTGCACAAAATTTGATTTAATATTTTATAACGACGTTGTTTTTGCAATTACAACATTAACGACATATTGCATTTCAACGTTCATAAATTTTTTAATTGAAAACGATCATCGCATTTTGAAACAAATGATTAAATATTTCATTGACAATATGAAATTTGTAATCAAACGTTTGAAAATTTTCTTTTTAAAACAATATGAAAATTATTTCGAAATCGTTGAACAAATTCGAACGAAATTAACAATTACGAAATTTAATCGACAATTTTATCGCGATTTGTTTATTTTGATTACATTTCACGTTTTGCATAAAATCGAAAAACAATACAAACGATTCATCAAAATAAAAAAAAAATTGAATACACATTTTTTTGAATCGTGTATTGACATTCACAATATCATAACAAATATTTCGTGTATTCACAATATACGAGATTTTTTGAAATAATTCGAAATCGATCGATTTGAAAATGCATCGCTGTTTTCGTTTCAATTGTTTTATTTTCATTTGAAATTGTTAAAATTTAAATTCTTTTTCATTACATCGAAATTTAATATCATTCGTTTTTGAAATTCATTGATCACGCACGTCGACTCGAACTCGAATTCGAATTCGATTATTTTTGATAGAAAAAAACGTTTTTTTGACGTAAAATACGTGTTATAAAATAATCGCAATCGATTTCAATCACGTTTCGTTTTTTTCGTTTCATCGATTGACGATGAAAACGATGTTTTCAATTTTAATCGTGTTTTCGAAAATAATGATGTCGTCGATGTTGATCGAAATGACGATTTTATTGTCAATAATGACGATGTTTTCGATATTGACGATGTTTCAATTGTTAATCATGTGAATAACGATGATTTTTCGAATTCTGTTCGAATTTTCGATAATGATAATGTTTTCAATTTTGTTCACGACGAAAATAATGTTTTTAATTTTGATCACGTCGATAATATTGACAATGTCATGAATATTGATCATATTTTCGATATTGACGACGTCGACGTTATTGAAAATATCATAAAAATTGACGATATTTTGACAAACAAAAAATTTGCAATTATCGAATTGAAAAACAAACATCGAAAATTACAAAACAAAAACGACACAACAATTCGAATTAAAAAACGAAAATCAAAATTCATTGATCGAAATTTTATTGATTATGAATCGAAATTTTCAAATATGACGATTCGAAACAAAAAGACGAAATTGATCGAAATCAAAATTACACGAAAAAAAATTGTCAAAATGACGCAATCGATTGAAATTTAAAATATATTAAAACGTGATCGAAATCGCGATAATCGAAATCGAAATCGCGATAATCGAAATCGAAATCGAAATGTCACACGCAATAAAGTAATGATTGAAAAATCAATAAAAATGTTCAACGACAATTTCGATAATTTTGACAATGTTTTCGAAAAAAATAACGATTTCGATCATTTGTTCAACGATAATGATTATGAAAACGCGAATGACGAAAATCATGATTCGAAATTAAACATGTAATAATTCAACTTTTTCAAAGAAATGAAAAATATAATTGTTTAACTAAAAATTTAATAAAAAGCAAAATATTCAAAAACAATCACGTCGACGTTGATAATATTATAACATGTATTTAAATAAATTTCGATTAAAAGATATTTTTTTCAACAATTAAATTCATCAATACAATTATTTTTTCGACGTTCGATGTTATTATTTTTTGAAAATGTTAAAATATACGATTAAAATTATACATGTATGCGAATTTCATAAATCATTATTGATTTTACATAAAAATGCAAAATGCGTGAAATAAATTTACATCATGATATTTATTTTTCGTGTTATTTGATGTTTCAAAACGAATTTTCTTTTTCGTTGAAATTCGTTATTTCGAAAATCAAACATCATATATTTTATATTCGCATAACGTTATCAACAATAAATTATTATTTTTTGAAAATTTAAAAAATACGATATCAAACATTTTTACATTTTAAAAAATTATCATTGAAAACGATGCACATGATTTTCGCATATAATTCAAATTGTTTTTTTTTTACGAAAAAATGAAAAAATTGAAAAAATTAAAGTTGCATGAATGTGATTATCGAAATTTTGAATAAAAAAAATAAATTCAAAAATTCAAATATTTGAAACATGAATGAAAATATTGATCACAATGATTTCGTCATTGATGATTTAAATTTTGATATTATTATTTGTGATATAAACATTTTGTATAAAAATGAATATATTGTTTTGTAAAATACAAAAAGTTTAATATTGAATGCAAAAATTATTATTGAAAACATATTTAATATATTATATAATGTTTACATTTTAATGTTAAATTCAAATATGTTAATTTAAAATTTGAATATTAATATTACAAAACAAATGTATTTCATTTTATTTTTTTTCGTTTAAAACAATCATTTTGTTCATTTATAATTCGATTAATTCGAAAAACAATTTTTCAAAAATCAAATCATGCATGACAATTATGATAAAATTTTGAATATTTTATGATGAACAAATTTCAAATGATTTCGATGAACAAATTCAAAAAAATTTGAAAAATAAACATTATTTTTGCGAAAATGTGACGATAAAATAAAACGATTAAATAAAAATTAATAAATATGTTCAATGTTAAATGTTGATTTTCGTAAATCGATAATTGACACAAATGCAAAAATTTCGAAAAAAAAAAAGAAAAAAAAAATGAAAAAAAAAAAAAAACATGTAGAATTTTTTTGAATGACGTATTGTGTTTATATATGCAAATAAATAATCAATGATTTAACGAAATAAAATTGATTTGTTAATTTAATGATTAAAATTGCGATTTAAATTGTAAATGATAAATTTTTATTCAAAAAATGTTCGAATTCGATTCGTGTGATGAGCATTTGATGTTACAATTGAAAAAATCGAACAATAACAATTTTGAATTCAATGAAAACGTTATAACAATGTTTAATTATCGAATTCGCGTTTCGACATCTAATTAATTAATTTGAAATCAATGTTAATATGTGAAATATAACAAACAACAAACATCATTTTTTTGTTGTTGTGATGACGATGTTGAGAATTCGTGAATATTTTGCGCAAAATACGAAATTGAAAAAAAAAATTGTCGATTGATTTGATTGAAAAATGATAAACGCGATAAAACAACGATTAAAAATGACAAAAAAGAAAAAAAAATCATGACAAAATAAAAACGATATGATAATATCGTGAAAAAAAAAATCATGATTGAATAAAAATGAAATAATCTGTTAAAAATAATATTTATTGCTATGAAATTGTAAAATGATTGAGTAAATACAAATAGAAAATTTGTTTTTATGATCGACGTCAAGTCGATTAATTTTAATCAATTAATTTTTGCAAGCAAATAATCATGACAATATGTTATCAAAAAAGAAAAAAAGTTAACGATTTCGTTGATACAAATCATCATTTAATCAGTTCATTTTAGTTTCGAAATTTTAATTCTTTTAGTTTTCAAATTCTAATTTTTTTAGTTTTCAAATTTAACTTCTCGAGATCTATTTTTAGAGCGATTTTTGTCTCGTTTTTCACGTTCTTTTCTAATCGATTGTTTAGTTAATTTCGTGTTCGATGAAACTTTCAATAATAGTTGTTCGATGACAACAAATTGATTAATTGCGACAAATTGAATAACAATAACATCGATAGTTTTAGTCGAAATTCTAATTGAACGAAAATGTTGACGATCATAATCATCGACGAAATTCTTGAATGAATCGAGAACATGAAAAAAATATCACACATTGTGTTTCGAATCATAACTTTTTCATTTCACTAAATAATTGATTTTGTTTGTTGAAATAATGCGTCGATTCAATAAACGTTCAATTTCGTAATTAGATGTTTGCGTAAAATCGTCAAAATCATCGTTCTCTGTAATAATCGACGACGAATTATTCGATTTTGAACGTTAATATGAATCATTATTCGATGATGATGCAAATTTCAATTGTGTTATGAATATGACGAAATGTATTTGCATAACAAATGATAACTCGAAACGATACGTCAATGTGTCAATTTTTTTCGTAATCTTGAAAAAATCGACACGTTGTTGACTAAATTTGTGATTGTTTAAATCAAATATGATGTAGTCGAAATATAATTCAAAAAAAGCGTAATTTTCAATCTTTAGTTGTATGTTAATGTGAGTTTGATCGTAACGACGTTTATGCATGACATTAACAAAAACGATAATTTTTTTCGCAAATTCGCGCTTGATTTGTTTAAATTTGAAATAGTTTTCAACAGACAAATTTTTCAACATACTCAATGTATCATTGATTTTAAAATCGTAAATCAACTCATTGAAAACAAAATCGATTGTGACGTTGATAACATTGTTGTAAAAAATCGTTAAATAAAGCAACATCGTTAATCAATTCGTGTTTTTCGAATTGAATAATCAAAAACGTAACGCAATTTCAAACGTTTGATTAATACGTTCAAACTATTCGTCAATTTGTGAATGATAAACAGTAAAAACTAACAACGCTATTTCTATTCGATTGAATACGATTCGTCAAAACAATGACATGAATTTTCGATCACGATCGTTGATAATTTTTCGTGACACGTCTCAATCGCGCGTCATAAAAACAATAATAAACATATTGATTCAATTTTTCGCGTTGTATGTTACGAGCATGTCTGACAGATAGATTTGACAAATAGATAATTGATATGATATGTGATCGAACAACGAACTATGTTTTAATTCTACGTCGAAACTAACGTGATTTGAAATTTGACGTGCACATTGTTTGCAATTTCAACATTTTGTATCTATTTGTTTTTGCAAATTTATTGTTTTCGTCTAATTAGTCAATAATACGTCTATTCAAACACGACTTATGATATTACAATAAATTTTCAATTTTTATCGTTCGTCGTGATACGCGAGCGTTCAAAAATAAAATTTCAAATCGATCAAATTTTTCGTGAAAGACAAACGACGAAAAATTCTTTTGACGAGACAAACGACGAAAATCGTGTAATTACAAATCGAATTTACACGCAAACGACGAAATTTTCGACGATAAAAAACGACGAAACGACGACGATTTTCTATTTTTTTTTTTTATTTTCTCGAAATGATTCGCAATCATCATGAAACAACTTCATTCAATTCATTTCGTCAGAATTTGAATATCGACGAAATACAAAAAAACGTTGAACAAATGTTGAACGAAATTCACGAAATCGATGAAAAATTCACGATTCGTTACAAATTTCGTCAGTTTTTTTTTATTTCAAACGTTGTGTCGAATCAGAACGACGATGTCACGCATTCTCTGAACATAAAAATTGTTCGTCAATTGAAATATTGAGTTCAATATCATTTTGACGATTTTTTGAACGTGTTCAATAATTTACGCATCGATCGAGACAAATATTTGATCGTTCTAAAAAATTTTCACGAATTCGTCAAGTTGTTCAAGACTCAGAAAAAAAATCTATTCGATATCGATAATATTTTTGAACAAATACGCGACAAATTTAAAACGTTCGAAAAAAAGAAAAAGCGAATGATGAATTAACTCGTTGACAAACGTATTAAATATGACGATTTGATCAAATTGAATAAAATTCGTCGTTTTGAACGTGTTTTCAATTTCGATTCAAATGAAAATTCAAACAATATCGATGATGACGAAAAAAATTTGTTGTTGACGACTCGATCGCTACAAATTTTATCAAATTCTCGAAAAAGAAACGCACGAACAAGCATTCGAATTTCGATAAATTCACGAACGATGTGAATTTTGATTGATTCACGTGAAAAATCAACGTTCACGATAAATTCACGATCAACAATGATTGATACGAAATTGCTCGCTTCATGATCACGACAATAATTGACTGAATTGAAAAAAAAACAATTAAACATATTCAATTTCGTCGATACAACAATTTGAACTATTTCGAAAATGAAATAATGATGATCAATTTTCTCGAAAACATTTATGAAAATTCAAATCATCAACGCAACGTACGTCGAGAATATCGAAATTTGATCATGTTCGATATTCAGAATTTTCAGTTTTTCTATTCGAATTTTCATCGTTTGAATATTCAAATCAATTTCGATCAACTCACGTTGATGAAAAATTTAATTGACAAATTCATTATGTCGTTGAAACAAATTTTGAACAATTCGTCTCGTCATCATTTTATTTTGCTCGCGTGAAAAAATGACATTCAACAAATGTACAACGATTTGATCAACATTCGAAAAAAAAAAATTCGAATTCGAGTTCAAAAATCAATTTTAATATTTTTCAAAACGATTTTTGTTGTTTCGATTGCAATTTCGTTTGTCAAATCAATTACGTCGACGTTTTTCGTCAAATTCAAAAACGATCGAAAATATGATTCGATCATCGATCAATTGATTGTCACGAACAAATGTTTCACGTGTGAAAAACTCGATCACGATTGAAAATTTTGTTTCAACGTCAACAAATTTCAAAAGCGTCAATGACATAAATTACAAATACATCAATTGAATTTTGATATCGATTCGAGCGAATTTGATTCGAAAAACTGACAATTCACGTCAAAAACGCGATTGATGAATGTTTAAAAATTTTTTTTATTCACGATAATAATATGTTTGATTTTTTCATCAAACGATTTTTAATCATCATTTGTACGTTATCATTCAACGATAATAAACATAAATTAAAAATTTTAATAAACATTGATGCAATCGATTATGCGTTCATTGATAAAAAAATCGCGCAATTTGTGTGCAACATGTTGAGCATGAAGCTCGTATTTTTATTGAAATCGAAATTATTGATTGAATTCGATAATCGTCATGTTTTTTCTATAATTCACGCGATATATTTCAAATTGACGATAAAATTACATTTCGAATTGATCGTTTTTTTGTTAATCATTGATCTCGATAATCATTCGATAATTTTAAAAAAATCGTGAATGAACAAACATGAAATTATATTGAACATGATTTACGATAAATTGATTTTTAAATCGTTCAAATGCAATCATCACGACAACATACTCAATCAAACGATGCAAATTCGTCGTTTAAAAATTTTCAAATCAAATCGTCGATGAAATATATCTAATTGACGTCGCGATGCAAAATTATCGTCGAAAAATAATACAAAACACATAACGACGATAGAATTTCGATATATTATTTTGTTTCGTTTCAAAATCAAATTTTTATTTTTTATTGTTGAAGACGAATCAGATATAATCGACTCGAAATATTTCGAATGTTCAATTCATTCAAAAATCGATATCGACGACGAGTCGTCAACAATCGAATTCGATAATTCAAAAATTGATATTACGACTGTTACGAAAACGACATTCGTCAAAAAAAAAAAACTGAAAAGTCAACGTAATAAACGATGAAAAACGAAAAAACAACAATCAAAGTTTTCGCTATTTTCAAAATTGAATTTTGACGATTCGATGAATATTGCAATAATTGATGCAATTTTTTTTTGTTTGTTGACAAATGTCAAAAATCGAAAACAAAACGTTCAATGTTTTTTCATTACGATCAATCAAATCGATTTCGCGCTCAAAACATTACAAACGAATTTTGAATCGTTAAAAATCGTCGTCATGATCAAAAAAATTTTAAAACACGAACAAATCAAATCGATATTCGAACGTATAATGAAAAAAATGTCAAAATATTTTCGTCATTTATCAAAAATATTTGATTTTCAAAAAATCATCAAATTGTTTTTTCATAAATTATACGATTATAAAATCGAATTGTTGAACGATAACAATTTTCTGTTTCGCAATTGAATGTATTTTCTATTCGAATTCAAACTCAAAAAATTGAAAAAATATTTGAAGAAAAATTTGCAAAAAAAATTTATCGTATTTAGTTAAACGACATATGTTTCATTTGTTTTATTTGCGATCAAATTCAACGATCAATTACGTTTGTGTGTGAATTATCGTCGACTCAATCACATTACGAAACGCAATCGATATTTCATTTTCTTGATTGAAAAAATTCTGATCAAAATTCAAAATTGCAAATATTTGATCAAACTGAATATCATATCAATTTTCAATAAATTTCGAATGAGTGAAAAGAATGAAAAATTCATCACGTTCGTCATTTCTATGAAATCGTACAAATATCGAGTATTATTTTTTGAATTAATTAACGATTTTGCAAACTGACAACATTACATAAATGATTTTTTGTTCAATTTTTTGAACGAATTTTGTCAAATTTATTTGAATGACATATTCATTTACAACAAATTCAAAAAGAAGCATATCGTGCACGTTCGAACAATATTGAAAAAATTCAAAAAAATCGATTTACAAATGAATATCGAGAAATGCGAGTTCTTCAAAAAAGAGATGATTTTTCTAAACGTTATATTTTCGATGAATGATTTTCGCATGAATTCAAAGAAAATACAAATTATAATTGATTGAACACGTTTTATCAATTTCAAAAAAATACAAATTTTCGTGAATTTCGTCAATTTTTATCGACGTTTCATTCGTGACTTTTCGAAAAAAATCAGAATTTTCATTCGAATGATCAAGAAATTCGTAAAATTCGAATGAATTACGAAAATAAAAGAGATTTTCAATTTGTTTAAAAAGACGATGATCGAAATTTTCATATTTCGTCATTACGATAAAATCAAACAAATCATTTTGAAAATCGATTTTTCAAATTACGTTAATGCGAAAATGCTATCGCAATACGATGACGAAAAAATTTTGCATTTCGTTGTTTTTTACAATCGAAACATGATTTCAGTCGAATGCAATTACGAAATTTATAACAAAAAACTATTGATCATCATTCGTTGTTTGAAACATTGACGTTCAAAACTCGAAAAAATTGACGAATCGATCAAAATTTTCATCGATCACAAAAGTTTGAAAATTTTCATGATTTCGAAAAAGCTAATTTCTCGTCAAGCTCGTTGAGTAGAAATTTTATCGAAATTCAATATCGTCATTCAATTTCAATCAAAAATTCAAAACGTTAAAACAAACGTTTTGACTCGCATGTCGAATTCACGATTTAAAAACGATAACGATGAACGACATCAATATAAAAAACAAATGTTGTTCATTTCAAAACGACTCGAAATTCATGTCGTCGAATTTGACGAATCAATTTACGAACGAATTCTCGTCGCAAACAAAGCAAACGACGATTATCGAACATATCGTGAAACATTCAATCAAAATTTCATTTTCGTGAATGAAATCAATTTACGCGATTGTCAAAAAAAAAACGATGTTTTATATTACAAAAATCGATTATGAGTGTTCGTCGATGTTTTTTTGCTCGTTGATTTTTTCAAAAAAATTCATGAATTTTTCGCATCGAATCATTCTGAATTTAATCGTATGAAAAAATTTTTACGTCGTGATTATTATTGATTCAACATGCGCAAAACAATTCGTCGATACGTACGTAATTGTCACGAATGTCAACGAATTAAAATTTTCAAAAATCGTAAAAACGAATTATTTATTTTTTTGATCATATTTTTGCAACGTTGAACGAACATATTCATTGATTTCATCACGAAACTATTTGACGTTCACGATCATAATATCATTTGCACGATAATCGACAAATTTAATAAAAAACGTCATTATGCATTCTGTACAGCGAAAAACGAAAACACGAATGTTGAAATCACAACAAAAATACTCATTCAATACGTGTTTCGTATTCATGATTTGCTTTTTTTTATAACATTTGATCGAGATTTTCAATTCGTGTTTTTCGTATGACAAACTTTTTGCAAAATTCTCGACATCAAATGTAAATTCTTCAAGATTTTTCATTCAAAAATTGATGATCAAATCGAAAAAATCAATCAAAACATCGAGAAACAATTGCGACAATATTGCAATTACATGCAAAACGATTGAAACGTTTGATTATTTATGATCGAATTTGCAAACAACAACGCGATTTTTGCATTTATTGAATTGTCATCGTTTTTCGTCAACAAAAATTTTCATTCACGTATGAGTTTTTCATCGAATTTTATCTCGTATGTCACGACAAAAAAACGACTGTTGATCGTCAAAACGAAAAATATCACAAACATTATGCAAAACATTTTCAATTACGTGCGAAATCACGTCGACGTAATTCAAAAACGCATGACAATTCAAATCAATAAACATCGCAAAATTGTGAAATACGTCGAAAAAAATTACGTTTTTTTGAATCGACGAAACATCAAAATCGCTAAATCATTTGACAAGTTCGATGACAAAAAATTGAATTTGTTCAAAATGTTAAAACGTCGAAACAACTTTTATCAATTCGAATTATTTGAAACAATGCGAATTTACGATGTGTTTCATTGCTGATTTTTTCGCAAAAATTTTTGTGATTTTCTCGAAAATCAAATCAACGAATCATTCGATTCTGTTATAGTCAACGAGAATCTCGAATGAAAAATGAACGATATTTTGAAATTTCGATATCATTACAATCGTTTTCAATATCGTGTCAATTGATTAGATTGATTACATGATTGAACGTGATATTACGTCGATAACGATGAATTCGACAACGTTCGCGACGTGATAAAAAACTTTCATCGAAATCATTTCATCGTCGTAAATTCAAAATCGTTTAAATCAAATATTTTCGTCATCGATATTCAAAATCTCTTTGCAAATCGTCGTCGCTTTCGAAAAAAAATCGTCGTTTTGACTTTTATTGAAATTACATTCGATTAAAATTTGAAAATTTCAAATTCGATGCATTCATTTACGTTTTCATTTTTTCGATTTTTTTCGATTTTCAATTTCTATTATCGTCTCGATGTTGTTTACAGTCAGATTTTACATCGCATAAAAAACTGAATCGTGTCAAAAACATTTTCAAAAATTGTTGTCAAATTTTATCGAGCGTTAAAACGATAACAAAACATCAAAAAATAAAATGATGATCGTGAAATTTTTGAATTTTGCAAACATTCAAATCAGTCAACAAGATTTTCAAAATTTCGAAACAACAACGAATCGTCGAAACGACGTTCGCGAAAAAAAAAATAATGTTACGAATATGTTTGACAAATAGATTTGACAAATAAATAGTTGATATGATATGTAATCGAGCAACGAACTATGTTCTAATTCTACGTCGAAACTAGCGTGATTTGAAATTTGACGTCGCACATTGTTTGCAACTTCAACATTTTGTATCTATTTGTTTTTGCAGATTTATTGTCTTCGTTTAGTTAATCAATAATACGTCTATTCAAGCACGATTCATGATATTGTAAATAATTTTATCGAATAAAATCATGCATCTTTTAATGAATTTATTTGTCATTGACATAATGCAATTCATGTCGTTTGAATTCATAAATGATAATTTCAAAATGAAATTTATAGCTAATGTGTGAAAAGAAATAGTTGATGTAATTATGAATTGCAATGACTCATAAAGTGAATAACGTTTGATTTGATTCAATTGACATTTTGAACAATGTTTTATGTAATTTCGTAATCGTTTCGTGAGTTGTTTAATGTACATCGAGTTGACAATTCTATCGTAAATGCGATGAAAATCATCATAATTATTCAAATCATGAGTTATTTTAAATATTTCTTGTTTCATTGCAATTGACACGCATAAACGTTTTTTATTCTCGTTTGACACGTAGTAAATCAAATCGTCACGTAATTTGAATCGAATATCGCGTGAAAATTTTACGTCGACGATAATTTTAATTGCGACATTTGTGATAATTGATTGAATTTGATTTGTAATTAGAATTTGATTTGTAATTATTTGTTTGAGCGTAATGACGTTCAATATTTTTTTTCATTGTTCATTTTTCGTATAGACAGTTTTGAGTCGTTGTTTGAAATCATTCGACATTTTTATCAACGTGACATGATAATTAATCGATGATAAATTTTGAATGATGTTGAAACGTAATTCGTGATTCGATAAATTGACAAAATGTTCATACAACACATCAAAAATTTCAATTTTGTCGATTACATTCGACTGCGTTGATAGTTTGTCAAATAATTTCGACAAAACGTCAAATATCACGTTTGATTTGTTTGATTTGTGACGAATGACGATGTTAAAATTTGACAAATATTGCGAAACACGTATTAGTCGAAAATTCAATTTGTCAATGTTGAACGTGATTAACGTTGTTTGTTTAAATATTGATACGATTGCTGAATGATTTGTATAAATGATAATCGAAAATTTTCTAATTGAGTCGATTAAATGTTTCATTCGTTTGATTATTCAAACAATGTTTGCTACTTTCAATTTTGTTGATCAATAGTTTTGTTCGACACTATTGAGTAATTTGCTCAAAAATAGAATAAATTGAACATTTAGACACGAAACACTGATACTGTTCGACGAATCGCAAACGACATGATACATCATGACGACGAAATCTTATCGTTTCGAAACATCAAAATCGATGTAAAGTTGACGATTCGAATTGAAATAAATTAAAAATATTGAAGTCGAAAAGACATTCTGTAATTGACGAAAAAAAACTAATTTTTCAGTTGTGAATTCGTCAATAGATAATCTGTTTGACATGTTTTTTCTAACAAATTTTAATGTTTTGTCGATGATCGTGATACTGAATAGCTGTTTGATTAATGTTGTTTTTTTGATTTGAAATGTTTCAACAAATTGCGCGTAACGATTGATGCAATGACGTAATCAATCGATCAAATCAAAAAAATGTTTCAAATTTTTTAATGATTGTGAAAATCGTAAAAAAATAATAGTTGTTATCTTTTCAATTGAAATCGATAAATCGAAATTGTCGACACGCTGTTCAAATAACATAATGAATGAATAACTCAAAAACGATTTATTGAAAGTTAGATTGACGCGTTTGTTAACAAATAACTGAAAGATTTGTTTAAAATGAACAATATGCTTTTTCAAAGTTTTCGAGAATATTATGATGTCGTTCATGTAAACACGAAAAAATTCACGATAAAAACGTAACATCTGATCAATTTGACGTTGTATATAAAATGATGAGTCTTTGAAATTCATTAACGTCATATTGAATTGTTTCTGATCACGATGTGATATTATTGTGAATTTGTGACGATCTGATCGTTTAATTTTGAATTGATGAAATCAATCGACGACATTCACGATAAATATAAACGAGTGATTAACTATTGCATTGATAATGTTTGATTGTAATAACATTGAATAAATGTCGAATACAATGATTTTGTTAAAATTTCGTATGTTTATCACTATTTTGTTTTTTGAATTCATTGAGAATATCTCGTCAAATCACGAACATCGA